>SKCR01003775.1:0-36445 GCA_019454045.1 Zanthoxylum bungeanum | reverse complement strand
AACGGAGCAGTGAGCTGGAAATCTTCCAAGCAAGATACTGTTGCCGATTCAACAACTGAAGCGGAGTGCATTGCAGCAGCTGAAGCAGCAAAAGAGGCAGTTTGGATCCGAAAATTTCTAATTGGATTAGGAGTAGTTCCGTTAGCAGCTGAGCCCGTTCCATTGTATTGTGACAATAGCGGGGCTATAGCACAGGCTAAGGAACCAAGGTCTCATAAACGATCCAAACATGTTCTTCGACGATTCCATCTGATTCGAGAGATCATACATCGTGGCGATGTGAAGATCGAAAAGATCGCATCAGAGGATAATATTGCAGATCCACTGACGAAGGCTATTCCTCGGGAAAAGTTTGAGCGACATGTACATAGTTCAGGTATTAGATGCTTGAGTGACTGGCTATAGGCCAAGTGGGAGATTGTTAGACAGTAATGACCCATAGCGTCACTATTTTGTAAATGATATTGTATTATTGTACAAAATTAACTATGTAGTAATGAAATTGCCTTTTACCGTTTTGTAAATATTTACTTTGACATATAAATGGTAAAAGTCCCTATGATTAGTTCCGGATTGTGATGATATGAGACGGTACAATCCATAAAGGTTTAATCATTAAATATCCCTAGTCGTAGTATTATCGAGATTGGACATCGATAATGCAGAATAGACTAGTACTACACTTGTGCATGTTGTGAGGGCACAACGGCATAGTTCTCATATATTTAAGTATTGGATACTTATGCAAGTGCGGTAGGAGGTTGTGTGTTTACCGATGGTACGGAAAACAGCTTCGCTCTGGATAGACCCCGCGGAGTCCCATTGGTAGTATGTCTGCGTGTCTATAGGAGTCCGCTTCAGGGTAGGTGCATATGATCTTAACCTGAGACTTGCATCGCTAGTACTTACGACAATCGGCAAACTTTAGTTTTGGTGGTCCAGGGCTTTAACGGGTTCTGTGTACACCTCTTCTGGATTTATCGAGAATCGTAGTGTATGGATGTGATGTCAAGACGGAAGTATCACTTCAGACATATGGAGATGATGATCGCTAGGGATACAGAACTAGTACTCTATAATGGTTGCAACCATCGGGATAATATGACTAGGTCAGGATTATCCGATTCAAAGAGACTGGTTGCTTGATGTCTGATATGTGTATCGTACGGGGCAGACACATCTCCAGCCCCAGGCCTTACATGTGATCATCCGATACTAGAATGATATACACTATACTACGGTATACTACGCCTGTTATAGATCTTATATTCCAATAAGAATATTTCTAGAGAATTGGGTAGACATGGCGTTTTGCTAGAGGCTAACCTTGTCTTGTAAATCGGGAAAAACGTAGTACTTGGTACGTACGTGTTCGGATAGTTCGACAACCGGATTTACTGCCAACATATCAAGAGATCTCTTGGGTCGCTTCCCGAAGATTCACCAATGACGTATGATTCAAACTCGATTAATCTTGGATTAATTACGGAGAGACTTTATCTTGGATAAAATACTAAATAAAGAGAGAGAACGATTAATTTGGAATTAATCGTAAAATTATTATATTCGATATAATATCAAAATTCGATTTCGACGCGAAATTAAAATTAGATTTTAATTCGGGCAAACGAGTTAATTTAGAATTAATTCGTTAGCGACGTAAATAATAATTTCGCTAGGCGCAATTATTTATTTAAATTCGATTTAATTAACGTCGCGACGTAAGTTCGGTATTTCGGAAATATCGAACCCGAACGCGTGAGTGCACGTGGGCCCACTTTCATTTGGAAACGTGTGGGGCCCACATGACACATGTCATTATATGCATTATTTAAAGGTTGATGCATTGCATGGAGATAGTGTACAATGCACTCAAGGGTATTGCATGGAAATTGAGTGTTTGACACTCTAAGCCATTGCATGGTTTGTGTCATAAGTTTATTATTATTTAATAAATATTATGGCATAAATATAAATTGATTTTTGTAACAAAAAATCATATCTCTCCTCCCTCTCAAATTACCGAAACTGTCACAGTTTCACAGCTCTCCATTTTCAGGTTTTTGTTGCAAAAGCTTGAAGAATTTGTTTTTTGTTTGGAACATAAAAAACACATCTTTGGCTAGCACCATCAAGGGATCATACAAAGGTGTTATGGGAAACTCATCTTAGAGCTTGGAAGGATCAAACATTGCTTGGAGCTTCTCTTTTCTGTTTGGCCGAATCCATCACTGCACAAAGGAGAAAGTTTTGTTTCATCAACGCATCCGCAATCCGATCTTTGTGAGTATGATTCCGCCATACTTCAATATTTTCATTCTTTTATATATTTTGCTTGAATCTTTTGATCTTGGGACATGGATTAGATTTTCCAACAGTATGGGGTTAGCACTCAGACATTTGTGGCTCTCTAGGTACGGAGACATCACCGCGACACCCTAGGTACGGGGTTAGCACTCAGACATTTGTGGCACTCTAGGTACGGAGGCGTCACTGCGACACCCTAGGTACGGGGTTAGCATTCAGACATTTGTGGCTCTCTAGGTACGGAGATGTCACCGTGACACCCTAGGTACGGGGTTAGCACTCAGACATTTGTGGCACTCTGGGTACGGAGGCGTCACTGCGACACCCTAGGTACGTGGTTAGCACTCAGACATTTGTGGCTCTCTAGGTACGGAGACGTCACCGCGACACCCTAGGTACGGGGTTAGCACTCAGACATTTGTGGCACTCTAGGTACGGAGGCGTCACTGCGACACCCTAGGTACGGGCTTAGCACTCAGACATTTGTGGCACTCTAGGTACGGAGGCGTCACCGCGACACCCTAGGTACGGGGTTAGCACTCAGACATTTGTGGCACTCTAGGTAGGAGGCGTCACTGCGACACCCTAGGTACGGGGTTAGCACTCAGACATTTGTGGCTCTCTAGGTACGGAGACGTCACCGCGACACCTAGGTACGGGGTTAGCATTCAGACCACAGCGACGCCCTAGGTACGGGGTTAGCACGCCAGGTACGGCATGTGGACTATTCAGACATTTGTGGCACTCTAGGTACGGAGGCGTCACTGCGACACCCTAGGTATGGGGTTAGCACTCAGACAACCAACATCATCACTGCGGCACTCTAGGTATGGAGACGCAACCGCGACGCCCTAGGTACGAGGTTTAGCATTATCAACTCAGCACAGCAGGCAGACCAGGTGACAGCTGGCGAGCCAGGTAAGTAAAAATGCTATGCACGTACTTTGATAGGATTGTCATTGTCACACACTGCACAAGTCCCATCAAAGTGGGGGCGACTGTAGGCATTGCATTTTTACGCATTAGCCCAATGAGGAGTCTCGTATGGAGGCAACTACTTCTTTAGTCATGAAAGTCGCGGGAAACGGACGTTGGAAGGGTAAAGTTGGAAAATAGAATTTTGGATGGATTTAATCTCGTTGTTTAGCTTCAGCTGCTTGTTGGACTTCCGTTTCAAAGCTCACCTTAGGCCCAAAACTCCCATAGACCACATACCTAACCCAAACCAAGCCCAAATAACCAAGTCAAACCAAGTCAAACCAAATCCATGCCCAAAAGATGTGATTCACGCCCAAAGCCCCTTTATTTAGGTATATGTATATTTATCACATGTTTAAATCTTGTTAAATCCTTACCTAAATAAAAGAAATTAAATCAAATCATTACCAAATCAAATCCAATCCCAAATCCTAATTAGGAGATGCATTCCTTATTAGAAATCAATTAGGAGATTCCTTCCTAATCTAATTAGGAAAGTCTTCTCTCTTTGCCTATAAAAAGAGGCTTTCACCCCCCATTCAAGACCCTGACTCATACACCTCTCTCACACGCCTAAAGCATTCTCTTAAGCCTCCATTGCACGCCCAAGCATCCCCCTGAAGCCTCCATTGCTGAGCCTTTAAGATCCAATAGCCTCCATTGCCGCATCTTCCCTCCATCATCAACACCCTTCACGCCCAAGCCCTAAACTTAACCCTCCATTGCCGAGTTCCAGCCCCCATTCACAGCCTTAAAACACCCTCAAATAAACCTTATTCACAGCCCTAAAGTCGCACTAAACACCCTCCAAACACAGCCCCATTCGCAGCCCCAAAACAGTCCCTGAAAACACCCCACTGCACCTGTAAACTGCCGCAGTTCACCTTCTGTTCTGGTCGGTTTTTGTTGCGTCCTTAGCCCCCAAAACCGTCCTAAAATCACCTAAACACCATCCCCAAAACCTCCATAAAGTTTCCCTAAAAAATCCCCACAAACGCACCTCCATAAGCCTTCAAAATCACCCAAAACAGTCCCTGAAAACACCCCACTGCACCTGTGAACTGCCGCAGTTCACCTTCTGTTCTGGTCGGTTTTTGTTGCGTCCTTAGCCCCCAAAACCATCCTAAAATCACTTAAACACCATCCCCAAAACCTCCATAAAGTTTCCCTAAAAAATCCTCACAAACGCACCTCCCTAAGCCTTCAAAATCACCTAAAACAGTCCGCTAAACCATCAAGACAGTGACCTGAAACGTAGCAGCGAAGCAGCCGCGAAACGGACTTGAAATAGCAGCCCGAACAGCAAAATATCGAGGAAAGACATTGAGTTGGTGAACTAAAAGAGTAGCGGATCATTCACCCTTCCAACGGACGTGTAACGCCCTTTCTTAGACGACAAAAGAGGTTAGACCTGAGGGCACCTTTTACCTATCTTCTTTATTCTTTATTTTATTTACTTTGATATATAATTGCATGAGAGTCGTTTGAGGCATGATTTGATTGTTGGATGGGCGGGACATGTGTTCCCTTTTGTGGTATATAGGATGGAAACCCGGACATAAATTCCGTAGCCGAATCCGAATGGACGGTAGTGCGGTTTGTACTCGGGATACAACGCCACGTACCACTTAAGAGACATATGTTTTGTCCCATCCAAACTTGTATTTGAGCATGTTATAGTCTTTAGGTTATTTGTTTATTATTTGAAGCATGGTTTAATTTAATTTGTTATTTATTTGTTAAAGCATGTTTAGGTTGTTCACTATGCATGTTCTTTGTTTATGATGCGTTTGGGTAATGATTCGTACATGTTGATTTAATGGTTTAATATGATTGTTGTGTTACATTGCGTGGAATTATTTGAATGAAAGCATGTTAGATCTAAGTACCCTTGAGCATGATTATTGGATAGGTGCGGTTGATTTAGTGCACAAATTATATCATCACAATGACATAAGTAAGGGACCATTCCGAACCCAACGGTTTGAGGTCTTCCCTTGCGAGGGGTGAGTGCGGCCTTAAATCTTTGTCCCGGTTCACACCGGGTGGCGACTCCATGTTATATCGTACTCCCAACTAGGCCGCGAGCCTAGAACAGCGTCGCCCAGGTTCTGTTGTCTACACTAATCACAAATGATAAGATAGCAATATCCTTTGTCACATAGTTAATTTGTACAACAACACCATGATCTGTACAAATAGTGACGCTATGGGTCATAATTGTCCAACAGAAAGTTACTAGGACACACCGTAGGAATGGGAGGAATAGAATTGGACCCCGAGAAGATCAAGGCTTTTACTGAGATGCCGGCACCAAAGACAGAAAAAGAAGTCAGAGCATTCCTTGGGAATATCCAGTATATTAGTCGGTTCATCGTAAAGTTGACGTCAGTGTGTTAGCCTATCTTCAAACTGTTGAGAAAAGACCAGCCAGTGAAGTGGAATGAACAGTGTCAGTAAGCATTTGATAGAATCAGAGAATATTTGGTGAAGCCTCCTGTTTTGAAACCTCCGAGACAAGGAAAACTCTTGGTACTTTATTTGGCTATTTAACCAGAAGAGAGTAGAGCATGCAGTATACTACCTCAGTAAGAAGTTGCTTCCATACGAAGTCCACTATCAGGAAGTGGAGAAGATCTGTTTGGCAGTAGTATGGGCGTCCAGGAAATTGCGCCATTACTTCCAATCCTACAAAATCCAAGTGGTAGCAAAGGAGAATCATTTGAAATACTTGCATTCGGTGCCCTCGCTAGTTGGGAAGTTGGGCAGATGGCTAGTGTTGCTAACGGAATTTGATATCGAGTACCTCACCTCTAAAGTGATCAAATGGCGAGCCGTGGCAGAGTTCCTGGCATTGCAACCCATTGAAGAGGATCTATACAAGTTTGAGTTCCCCGATGAGGAAATCCAAGCTATAGCAGTCCAAGAATGCAAGATGTATTTTGACAGAGCAGTGAACTGCAAAGGAGCCGGAATTGGGATTGTAATAGTAACCCCTGAGGGAGAAACCCTACCTATGGCCAAAAGGTTGGCATTCAGAGTAACTAACAATATGGCCGAATACGAAGCATGTGCCTTCGGGTTGACCGCATTATCCCTGACTGCAAGTTCCAACACTTGCCGCGAGAAGAGAATCAGATTGTAGAGGCATTGGCAACATTAGCCGCAACTTGGGAGAATCCGGAGAAATTGGTGATGAGACCACTGGTGTTGACAACAGCGAGTAAACCTGTTTATGAGATAGAGAGAATCTTGAAAATAGAGATCAACGACGGAAAACCTTGGTATCATGATATCCAGCTGTACTTAGAACATGGGAACTCCCAGGGGAAGCGATCAGAAATGATAGAATAGCCATTCAAAAGTTGGCTTCTCAGTACGTAGGTTTGAAATGAGAACTCTACAAGAGACAAGCAAATGGTATTCAGCTGAAGTGTTTGAGAAAAGAAGAGGCTCAGAAGGTAATGGAAGAAGTACATGCTGGTGTATGTGGACCGCATATGAATGGGTTAAATCTGTCTCGTAAGATAATAAGACAGAGCTTTTACTGGTCGATAATGGAAGCTGACTGCGTGAAGCTGATAAAGCACTGTCATGATTGTCAAGCGCATGGTAACTTGAATCATTTACCGCACACAGAGTTGCATGGGTTGTTAGAGCCGTGGTCTTTCTCAGCATGAGGAATTGATATGATCTGAGAGATTCGACCAAATGCATCGAATGAGCATCGATTCATAGTAGTGGAAGTAGACTACTTCTTAAAATGGGTGGAAGCCGAATCATTCCCCAATGTTACAGCCAAGAAAATTGCGAAGTTCATAGTCGAAATCTCATTTGTCGGTATATTATTCTGCACCATGTAGTAACAGACAATGGAGTCCAGTTTCAGGGAGAGACAAAAGCGATGCTGCAGAAGTATGGAATAGGCCATCAGAAGTCCTCACCTTACAGGCCGCAGGCGAATGAGGCAGTCGAGTCAGCCAACAAGACCATAAAGACAATTTTAGCCAAGATGACTGAGAATTACAGAGATTAGGCTGATAAGCTACCGTATGCCCTGTGGGGGTACAAGAATTCGGTGAGAACGGCAACAGGAGCCACACCTTACTCTTTGGTCTATGGAATGGAAGCGATACTGCCGGTGGAAGTTAAGGTACAGTCCATGCAGGTATTAGCAGAAGCAAAATTGCTTGAACAAGAATGGGCCACACAGAGGTTTGAACAGCTAGCACTGCTGGATGAGAAAAGGATGAAGTCCTTGCATCACATGCAGATATATCATAAGAGGTTGGCTCGAGCATTCAATAAGAAGGTGCGTCCGACCAAGATCAGAAAGGGTGATTTGGTGCTTAAGTAGTCGAAGCCGTCGACAACAGACCCGAGAGGAAAGTTCAGACCAAACTGGGAAGGACCCTACATCGTCCAGAAAGTGATGGGAAATGGAGCAATGAGACTGTCAGACTTGGAAGGGAATGAGTTCACCGAGTCGATCAATGTTGACAGACTGAAGCAGTATTTTGCCTAAGGAATGGAAGATTGAGCAGTCACCAAGAGAATTGGCAGAGGGCCTAACCCGACGGGAAAGAAAACTCATGCATGCATGCATACACGTAACATATTTTTCATTCGTTTTTGTGTTTGTTTTGTTTCATATTCACAGGTTTTTATGAAGAAAAAGAGAAAGGGGCAAAGACAAGCCAATCAGAATAAAAAACAGTACAGTCAGTTTCAGAAATGAATCAGTATTGGTTTCAGGGATGAGTCTCATGGTTTAGGCCTATATCAGCCAGTTTCGGGGATGAGTCCCAGGGTTGAGGCCCCTATCAGTATAGTTTCGGGGATGAATCCCAGGGTTGAGGCCCGTATCAGTATCAGTTTCTGGAAGGAATCCCAGGGGGCGAAGCCCACATTATCAGCAGTCGAGAGGAAGAATTCTGGTAGGATGAGTGAAAAAAAAGGGAGAAGAGAAAGAAAGAGAGAGAAGTCCTCAGTAGTGAAGCATATGTCCGGTGATGACATTGTTTGATGTAGGGAGAAACCCTAGAAATGATAAGTACGAGATGTGCTCTCGTCCGGTACTCTGAATGGATTGATCTTGGCTAGACTCAACGAGCACTTGATTATGGGATCTCAACGGTAGAAGCCTGAGTGGTTGGCAAGCTGACTAGTTGAAGAGATGATGGATCAGTGAATGACCGTTTGCCTGTATGTCCACCCTGGTATACTTATGATACGATACATGATATGGTTGGAAACAAAAGAAAAGGTCTCTGCAATGAAAAGAAAAGAAAAATGGACCGCCTATAACCGATAAGCGTGAAGCTACCCATGGGCGAGTATTAGGACCACCATGAGGAGAAATGCTACCTTAAAGGGTAGGTGTGTCAAAAAGAAAAAAAAAGAAAAGAAAAAAAAAGAAAAAGAAAAAAAAAGAATGATAAGAAAGAGACAAGAAAAAAGAAGAATATCATATCATGTTGAGTATGACGAAGTAATCACATAATGTGATTAAGACATCCAGGTTGGTTAGACCCACTGATCTGATTCTTAGAGACGAAATCATCGAGTTGGCTTACTTAAGGAATAAGCTGTGAAAGAGCCTTGGCACACACACACTAGGAGTCTAGTTCGGATCACCTATTCAGATGATCGGAGTTGAGTTTCAAGTACTTTGAAGGTTCTCTGGTTTTGACACGAAGCCTTCGTTGAGGACGAAAATATGTTTAGCTATCAGGATTATCTTGTGAGAATCAGTACAGTATATCATCAGTATCGGTTTAGGGGGCCAGGCCCATATTAGTATCAGTTTGGGGTCAAAACCCATATCAGTATCAGCATAGGGGCGAGGCCCATATCAGTATCAGTTTGGGGGCGAGGCCCCTATCAGTACCAGTTTGGGGGCGAGGCCCATATCAGTATCGGCATGGGGGCGAGGCCCATATCAGTATCAGTCTAGGGGCGAAGCCCATATCAGTATCAGTCTAGGGGCGAGGCCCATATCAGTATCAGTCTAGGGGCGAGGCCCATGTCAGTATCAGTTTGGGGCGAGGGCCATATCAGTATCAGCATGGCGGCGAGGCCCACATCAGTATCAGTTTGGGGGGCAAGGCCCATATCAGTATTAGTTTGGGGGCGAGGCCCACATCAGCATCAGTCCGGGGTGAGGCCCGCATCAGTATCAGTTCAGGGTCGAGGACCATATCAGTATCAGTTTGGGGTCGAGGACCCATTACATCATCAGTTTGAGGGTGAGGCCCACATTTTCAGTGGTATTGGGATGCGTCCCAGGGTCTAGGTGCCCCCGTTGTCGGTTGCAGTTTTGGGATGCGTCCCAGGGTCGAGGGCCCACTACATCATCAGTTGTAATTCTGGGATGCATCCCAGAGTCGAGGACCCACTACATCATTAGTTTGAGGGCGAGGCCCATATTGTCAGCGGTATTGGGATGCGTCCCAAGGTCGAGGTGCCCCTGTTGTCGGTTGCAGTTCCGGGATATGTCCTAGGGTCGAGGGCCCACTGCATCATCAGTTGTAGTTTCGGGATGCGTCATAGGGTCGATGACCTACTACATCATCAGTTTGAGGGCGAGGCCCACATTGTCAACGGTATTAAGATGCGTCCCAGGGTCGAGGTGCCCCCGTTGTCGGTTGCAGTTACAGGATACGTCCCAGGGTCGAGGGCCCACTGTATCATCAGTTGTAGTTCCGGGATGCGTCCCAGGGTCGAGGGCCCACTACATCATCACTTTCAGGATGTGACTCAGGGTCGAGGGCCACAACATCAGTTGCAGTTCCGGGATGCGTCCCAGGGTCGATGGCCCACTGCATTATCATCAATTTAGTACAATACAACAGGCGAGTCAAGTGGCAGCTGGCGAGCCAGGTAAGTAAAAATGCATTGTAAGTACTTTGATAGGATTGTCATTGTCACACACTGCACAAGTCCCATCAAAGTGGGGGAGACTGTAGGCACTGTATTTTTGCATGTAAGTCCCGATGATGAGTCTCGTATGGAGACACTACCTTTTAAACTGCGGAAGTCGCGAGAAACGGACGTTGGAAGGGTAAAGTTGGAAATTGGTATTTTTTTGGATTTAATTCGGTTGTCTTGCTTCGGTTTGCTCGTTGGATCTCTGTTTCAAAGTTTATCCTCGGCCCAAAACCTGATAAGCCACTCACCAAGCCCAAATACCCAAGCCTACCAAAAACCCAAAAGCCCACGCCCATGGACCATCCCACACGCCCATGCACACACTCACACGCCCATGGCCTTCCTAATTAGCCAAAATCACATTTAACACATGCCTAAAATCAAGCCAAATCTTTTCCTAATTAAAAGAAATCTCATGAATCCATTTCCTAATCAAAACCAATCACTATCCTAAATTAAAGAGATTCATTCCTTATGTGATACTAATTAGGAGATGTCACCATCATTGGAAGATCATTTCCTATTCAAACTAGGATTACCCCCATCCCTTTGCCTATAAAAAGAGGCCTTCACCCACCTTCACACCCTAGAGCTCATTCACACATAATTCACACAACAAAGACCCCAATTGCCGTCCACACTAAACCCTGAAAATCCTCTCTTGCCGTGACCAAAACCCTTCACTTAGCCTGCGCACCATAAGCCCTCCACTCACATATTGCCTCAAACTATCACGCCACCGGCCGCACCATAAGCCAACCCACTCACGTTAATTGCCCCTTCACGCCATCACACACTCAGTTCACGTAAAAGCCTCAGCTCTCAAGCCCCTTCACGCCACACGGACTGCCCATTGACCACCCAAATTCGCGCCATACACAGTCCCAATTTGCCATCAAATAGCAGCCCCGAACAGCCCCACTATATCACCAAATAGCCCACTGCACTGCCAGTAATTACCGTAAGTTTAGACCTGGAAAACACCCCTGAAATTGCCCAGAAAATGACCCAAAACTGCACCAAAAAACTGTCCAGAACCCTCCCAAAAATCATCAAAACCGCATCCCTTAAGTCCCTAAAACCGACACCAAAATAGCCTCTATTTTACCCCTTAAAACCGCGAAGAACCAGCAGCAAAACAGTGAGGAAACAACAGCGAAACATAGTGAAACAGCAGCTCGAGCAGAGAAACAGCGAAGGAAATTGTTGAGTTAGTAAACCGGAAGAGTTGCGGATCATCAACCCTTTCAACGGCCGTGTAACGCACTTCCAAGAAGCGACATAAAAGGTTAGACCTGAGGGCACCTCTTTTATTTTCACTCGTCTTTTAATCGTTTATCAAATTTACTTCGCATGAGAGTCGTTAGTTGATTTGTGTTGTGGCCGTTGGATGAATGGATATGTTTTCTTTCTTGTGGTATATCGGATGGAAACCCGGACGTAAATTCCATAGCCGAATCCGAATGGACGGTAGTGCGGTCTGCACTCGGGATACAATGTCACGTACCACTTGAGAGATACACATATTTCATTCATCCAACATTGTATTCGAGTATGATTAGGTTGTTAGCATGTTAGTTATCTTAAGCATGATTTAGTGGATAGAAATTTCTTTCTTTAAAGCATGATTAGGTTGTTTTCATATTAGGGATCTAATTTACATTTATGATTAGATTCTTACTTATTTTTTGCATTAGATAATTAAGCATGCTTGCGTGATGATTGTATGTTATTGCGTGTTTGCCGTTACGACAACTTACTTTGAAGTATGCAAACTTAGATATAGGTTTCATTGTTATTATTATGCATGCGGACTTAGGTGTAGGTTACCTTTGAGCATACATGTTGAGTAGGTTCGGTTAGTTTATTGCACAAATCACATCATTACAAGTGACATAAGTAAGGGACCATTCCGAACCCAACGGTTTGAGGTATTCCCTTGCGAGGGGTGAGTGCGGCCTTAAATCTTTGTCCTGGTTCACACCGGGTGGCGACTCCATCTTATTTCGTACTCCCAACTAGGCCGCTAGCCTAGAACAGCGTCTTCAATTTCTCTGTCCTACAAATACTTAAGCAATGAGTTTCTAGATTACTTGAAAGAGTATGGTATTCTTTCACAGTGGACTCCTCCTGGAATACCTCAATTAAACGGTGTGTCCAAACAGAGAAACCGAACTTTGTTGGACATAGTAAGGTCTATGATGAGTCGCACAGAGCTACCAATTTGCTTCTGGGGATATGCATTCAATAGTGCAATACTTATTTTGAATAAGGTTTCGTCAAAGTCTGTTCAACAGACTCCATATGAAATATGGACATGAAAGAAACCAGGTTTCTCATTCCTGAAGATTTGGGGTTGCTGGGCATACGTTAAACGTTTGGATGGTACCAAACTAGAATCCAAATCGGATAAGTGCCTATTTGTAGGTTATCCTAGGGAAACCAAAGGATATTACTTCTACCACCCACAAGAGAACAAGGTATTTGTTGTTCTACATGCGGTTTTCCTCGAAAAGGAATTCCTAAATACAGTGGTAAGTGGGAGGAAAGTAGAACTCGATGAAAATCAGAGTGATATTGTTCCTTGAACCGACTGCCAAACGGAACACGAATAGTTCATCAGGGATGAGACTGTACCATAATCTTCTAATACACAAGAACCGCGTAGGTCAGAGAGAGTCAGAAAACAACATGAGAGGTATGGGTTTCTGATCTCACCTCATGTGGATATTAATCTTATTGAGGATAATGAGCCGGCTACGTATGAGGAAGCAATACAAGATATCGACTCCGCTTTCTGGCAAGAAGCCATGAAGTCCGAAATGGATTCCATGTACACCAACCAAGTTTGGACACTGGTTGATGCACCAGAAGGCGTAAAGCTTATTGGTTGTAAATGGGTCTTCAAGAAGAAGACGGACATGGATGGCAACATACAAACGTACAAAGCTAGGCTTGTAACGAAAGGGTATCGTCAACGACATGGTGTCGATTACGACGAAACATTTTCACCTGTTGCCATAATTAAATCCATTCAGATAATGCTTGTTATTGCTGCATATTTTGATTATGAAATATGGCAGATGGACGTCAAAACCGCTTTCCTTAACGGAAACCTTTTGGAGGATGTTTATATACAACAGCCTGACGGTTTTATCGTACCAAAATATGAAAACAAGGTTTTCAAGTTAAATCGATCCATTTATGGATTGAAGCAAGCATCGCATTCTTGGAAACAACGTTTTGATGAGATCATAAAAGAATATGATTTCGTTCAAAATGAGGATGATCCTTGTGTATATAAGAAGGTTAGTGGGAGCGCACTGAAATTCATTGTCCTTTATGTAGATGATGTATTGCTTATTGGAAATGACATTCTCATGCTACAATCGGTGAAAGCTTGGCTTTCATTAAAATTCTCCATGAAATATCTGGGAGAATCAGCTTTTATTCTGGGAATAAGGATCTACCGAGATAGATCTAGAATGCTGCTTGGACTCTCCCAGAGCTCGTATATCGACAAAGTGTTGAAGAGATTCAACATGGATCAGTCTAAGAGGGGACTGTTGCCAGTGTCACATGGCGTCTCTCTATCTAAGGACATGTGTCCTAAAACTCAAGATGAGAGAGACAACATGAGTCGGATCCCATTAACTTCTGCAGTCGGATCGATCATGTATGCCATGATATGTACGCGACCTGATGTCTCGTATGCTTTAAGGATATGTAGTTGCTATCAGGCCGATCCAGATGATGGTCACTGGGTTGTGGTTAAGAACATCCTTAAGTATCTTAGACGAACTAAGGATGCTTTCTTAATCTATGTAGATGGAAAACTTGAGGTAACTAGGTTTACCGATGCAAGTTTCCAAACCGATAAAGACGAATATAAGTCACAATCCGGGTAAATATTTTATTTGAACAACGGAGTAGTGAGCTGGAAATCTTCCAAGCAAGAGACTGTTTCCGATTCAACAACAGAAGTGGAATATATCACTGCAGCTGAGGCAACAAAAGAGGTAGTTTGGATCCGTAAATTCCTAATTGGATTAGGAGTAGTTCCGTTACCAGCTGAGCCCGCTCATTTATATTGTGACAAAAATGGAGCTATAGCGCAGGCTAAGGAACCGCGGTCTCATCAATGATCCAAGAATGTACTTTGATGTTTCCAATCTGATTCATGAGATCATACATCGTGGTGATGTGAAGATCGAGAAGGTCGTATCAGATGACAATATTACAGATCCGCTGACGAAGGCTATTTCGCAACAAAATTTTGAGCGACATGTACATAGTTCAGGTGTTAGATACTTGAGTGATTGGCTATAGGACAAGTGGGAGATTTTTGGACAATTGTGACCCATAGCATCACTATTTGTAAAAGACACTGTGGTTTTTGTACAAATTAACTGTGACAAAGGAAATTGCTATTTTATCATTTTGTAATTAGATTACTTGTATATATATAAATTATAAAAGTCCTTATGATTAGTTCTGGATTAATAAGATATGAGATGATATTAATTCACAAAGGTTTAATCATTAAATATCACGAGTCGTAGTGTTATCGAGACTGAACATCGATAATGCGGAATACACTAGTATTACACTTGTGCGTGTTATGGAAGCGTAACAGCATAGTTCCCATATATTTAAGTATTGGATACTTATGCAAGTGTGATAGGAGGTTGTGTTTACCGATGGTACGGAAACAGCTTCGCTGTGGATAGACCCCGCAAAATCCCATTGGTAGTATGACTATGTGCCTATGGGAATCCGCACAAGGTAGATGTATTTTGTCTTAACCTAAGACTTGCATCGCTAATACTTGCGACAATCAATACGCTTTGGTTTTGGTTGTGTGAGACTCTAACAGGTTCTGTGTATGCCTCTTCTGGGTTTATTGAGAATCGTAGTGTATTAGGTGTGATGTCAACGGAAGTGTGGATGCTGGAATTCGGCCGAGGTCCACAATCAGAATTTGTAGGTTGGGGGCATAGCGATCCTGCAAGACAAAGGTAGGGTGAACGGGAGCAGACTACCCACCGTGTGGTGGTGCCGGGGTCACTCCAACGCTCAAGTCAGTAGTATGAATGGGCAGTAAATATGTAAATGTGAAAAGCAAGGTTTGATGTTACCTTGACCTCTCTGGGTGGCCGTGAGGGCGGTGGTAAGTGTATCAGGGTGATGGAGAGCTCTGAGAGAGCTTGTGTCAGAGAGCGTAAGCTAGTAAGAGAGAAGTCTTGCTTCCTCTCCTCTCGTTTCTTGAATTGTGTTGCTATTTGTAGATGAAAATGATCGTCTTTGGCAGCTGGCATAAGTCCCACAACGTGCCCAGACATTTGATAAAAGTTTGAGCATGTGAGAATATGCCTTGTGTTAGGCAAAGTGGGGAAGGTGGTTGATATAATTAAGAGGTTTTGTCCTTAAGCTTATGGCTCAATTGTAATCCAATAATACAGAATTCTTTGGCCCTGGTCTTTACTTTCGGGCCTTGTGTACTGTTGGGTTTGAGGTGAAAGACGGTTTTGCCCTTGGCCCAAATTTGGCACGTACAGTTTGTCCCCTACTCTCTAAGTCAAGAAGTTCTTTGACTTGGAGAGTATTTCTATACATGTCGAATGAAACAAGATATAAGAGTATCTGTCAAGAATGCATAGTTCATACACGACAGAGAGAATTCAAAGTATTTTGGACTAAGAGTAGTCCAAGTCTTCAACTTGGCTTGGCCTGAGCCAGGGATATCCTCGGTCGACTGAACCAGATAAAGGCCAGGACAATTTCCATATTACTGGTCAAGGACCGGGAGAGTCTTCAAATTTTTCTAGACCAGATGAAGGTCATGGGCTGAAATTGACTCTTTATGAGCCATTGGGGATGTCCCCAGTCGACTGATTCAGATGATGATCAGGATAATCAATTGACTCTTTCTGAGCAATGGGGGATGTCCCCAGTCGACTGATTCAGATGATGATCAGGATAATCAATTGACTCTTTCTGAGCCATGGGGGATGTCCCCAGTCGACTGATTCAGATGATGATCAGGATAATCAATTGACTCTTTATGAGCCATGGGGGATGTTCCCAGTCGACTGATCCAGATGAAGGTCAGGATAATCAATTGACTCTTTATGAGCCATGGGGGATGTCCCCAGTCGACTGATCCAGATGAAGGTCAGGATAATCAATTGACTCTTTATGAGCCATGGGGGATGTCCCCAGTCGACTGATCCAGATGATGGATGCTGGAATTCGGCCGAGGTCCACAATCAGAATTTGTAGGTTGGGGGCATTAGCGATCCTGCAAGACAAAGGTAGGGTGAGCGGGAGCAGACTACCCACCGTGTGGTGGGTGCCGGGGGCACTCCGACGCTCAAGTAAGTAGTATGAAATGGGCAGTAAATATGTAAATGTGAAAAGCAAGGTTTGATGTTACCTTGACCTCTCTGGGTGGCCGTGAGGGCGGTGGTAGTGTATCAGGGTGATGGAGAGCTCTGAGAGCTTGTGTCAGAGAGCGTAAGCTAGTAAGAGAGAAGTCATGCTTCCTCTCCTCTCGTTTCTTGAATTGCGTTGCTATTTATAGATGAAAATGATCGTCTTTGGCAGCTGGCATAAGTCCCACAACGTGCCCAGACATTTGATAAAAGTTTGAGCATGTGAGAATATGCCTTGTTTAGGCAAAGTGGGGAAAGGTGGTTGATATAATTAAGAGGTTTTGTCCTTAAGCTTATGGCTCAATTGTAATCCAATAATACAGAATTCTTTGGGCCTGGTCTTTACTTTCGGGCCTTGTGTACTGTTGGGTTTGAGGTGAAAGACGGTTTTGCCCTTGGCCCAAATTTGGCACGTACAGGAAGTATCACTTCAGTCATATGGAGATGATGATCATGCAGGGATACAGGTTCTCTATTATGTTGCAACTATCGGGATATATGACATGGTCATGATTAACCGATTATAGAGACTAGTTGCTTGTGATCTGATATATGCTTCGTACAGGGCAGACACTATTCCAGCCCCAGGTCTTGCATGTGACATCCGATACTGGATCGCAATGCGCAATACTACGTATACTATGCCTGAAAAAGATTATATATTCCTTAAAGAATATTTCTGGAGAATTGGGTAGGCACGGTGCTTTGCTAGAAGCCAACCATGTCTTGTAAATCGGTAAGAACGTAGTACAGGATACGCATGTGTTCGGATAGTCCGATGACCGAATTTACTGCCAACATATCCAGGGATCTCATGGGTCGCTTCCCGAAGATTCACCGATGACGTATGACTTGAACAGAATTAATTTGGGATTAATTATGAGAGAGAGAAAATTAATCTGGGATTAATTACGGCAATAATTTATCTAGGATAAAATTCAAATAAGAGAGAGAGAGAACGATTAATTTGGAATTAATCTATAAAATTAATATATTTCATATATTAAATGAAATTAGATTTCATAAACGGAATTAAAATTGGATTTTAATTTGGGCGAACGAATTAATTTAGAATTAATTCGCGAGCGACTTTAATAGTAATTTTGCTAGGCATAATTATTTAATTAAATTTGATTTAATTAAGTCGCAACGGAAAACTCGCTAATTCGGAATTAACGAACCCGAGCCCGGAATATGTTTGCGGGCCCACTCGGATTTTGAATCAAGTGGGGCCCACCACAAGTCACATCACTAGTCAAACATTTACATTTATGGTGATGGAAGTTAGTGTAGATTTGATGATAACTTGTTAAACACATTATCTTGATGTGTGATAGACTTTTACCAAATTTGAGATTTGGTATATGTCTTTTAATTTTTGAAAATTAAAACAAGTCAACACACTTCTCACTTTCTCTCTAAGGGCCGAATTCTTCTCTCTTTTTCCTCTCCATTGGCGTGAAGCTAGGCTTCTTGGTAAGTGATTTTTGTTTCAAAAATCTTAAGTGCTAGCACACAAAAGGGTCAACAAAGGTGATAGGGAAACTATTCCCATTGAGTTTGGAATTCAAGATTCAAAGCTTGGAGCTCAACCATACAAATCAAAAGGAGCTTGGAGCACTTCAAAGGATTCAAAATTTTTGAACTCTCTTACATCCAAGAAACCGATCAATGTAACTTATTCTGCAAACTTCGTTGTTTATTCACACATATTTTACGCTTTAATGATCCTAGGCATGTTCTTAGAGAACCCAACAATGGTATCATGAGCCAATTTAAGCATGAAATGAATTAGGGTTCATAATCTTCAATTTGGGTATTTTTCTTGGAGCATGATTTTATCAAATTGATTGTTTGAGTATGCTTAGATTATGATAAATAAGAGTTATGCATGATTAATTTTAGGAAATATTTATTGGATTAATTTTCCCAAATTTGGTTACCTTGGCTGAATGTGATGAACCCTAAGCTCATGGTGATTTTGATTTTTAGACCATTGGATGTGTTTAAAATGCTTGGATATATTGATTTGTGATTTAATTTGATTGAAATCAAAATTGATGAAAAATATCCCATGATTGCCGTGAATGAAAGAGCATGTTAATGACTTGATTTTGTTTCAATTGTGTTGGACATGAATTGAATATAATAAAGCATGGTTAATTAATTAAATTGGTGTTTTGGAAATGTTAATTTAACTAATTAATTATGGCTATACACTTTAATTAAATAAATTGTGATATTTGGAATATTGGAATTTAATTAATTAGGCTTAAATTTGGAATTAGGCTAAAATTGTTATATTTGGGTCTTATGGGCTTGGTTGGGCCAAGTTGGTTTATGACAATTGGATTGGATCCAAATTGGGCCTAAAACAATTCCATAAAGTCCAAATATAATAAATGGGCCTTTTAAATTTAATTGGGCCTAATGGGCCAAAATTGATTTTATGGCAAATAGGGTGATTCCTTAATTGGGCCTTGGCATTTGGGTTTGACCAATATTGGCCAAAGCCCATGCCTTAAGAAATTAATTGAAAGCCCATTGGACTTTAATTAAATTGACATTGGATGTTAATTGGGCTTTGAGACCCATTAAGATTAGATTTAGAATCTAAGTCGTAAAGGCACATTAAAAATGTAATTATTTAATTTGGAATTAAATAAGAATTAGTATTGAATACAAATTAAATTGGATTTAAAATTGTAGTTCGATATAATTAAAGAATACGCACTTTGAGTACTTATTCTTAAAACGAGTTGGACTCGAGCAAATCAAATCGTTGTTTGAACATTGGATGATCACTTAATTCAAAGATTAATTAATTGGATTAGATTGATTGAATAACATGCTTTGTGTGAACACATGGATGTATTGTATGAATAATGTATATCGGATGGATATTAGATGGGTGAGGGTAATTTTGGAAACTGTTGTAATAAATTTAGAATTTATTAAATTGGACCTGCGTGTCCAGCCTTTATCTCTCGACTCTTTGTAATTATCTTCTCACCAATTCCCCTCACTGTAATGAGGTTTCTTTATTGTATTATGTAATTGGGTAGAAGTTAGGATAGTGTTAGCCGGGGAGAGGAAATGGAGTGATTTGTTCTAGGAATAATTTATGAGATATCCATCCGCATATCATTATTATTTTATTTATCGCGCCTTATTATGCTTTTAGAATGCATGCTTAAGGGTGTATGATGAGACCTAATCAAAGATAATAAATTGGTTGCCAATTTACGTGAAAAACCCTCAAAGCGTTTTCCTTCCATTGAATGGTTCTTTCTCAATATCCAAGATTGGCATTAGTTTATTGGCCAAACTCAAGATCAATGTCCATCGCGGATGTGTTTGAACCATGAAAGCTTTGTTCCATATCGCATGTCTTCGGCAAGTTGTGATTTGTTGGCCAAAGTCAAGGTCATTTCTTGTTCATCGACATGGATTACGAAGTTGTCCAAGGTCAATGGGTCCCGCTTAACTGGAATCATTAAGTTTGTTGAGCTAAAGCCAAGGCTTAGTTGATTCAGAGGAAAAGGTTAGGAAAATATATTGGCATATATTGGCATATATATTGTATATATGTTTCGGACTTTGAAGTCCACCTACCGGATCTAGGAATTGGATGAGATCCAATTGATCTTAGAGATCTACCTAGTTAAATATCATACAGCTTGTTGCCCAAAGTCAAGGTTGTGTGTTATTTAACGGGATCCTAGCCCACTATGAAACTAGGTTTCCCGAGTACTCAACAGAGGGTTAGAGGCTCGCCGAAAAATAGTGGGAGGCTAGTATTGAATTTGCAATTTCGTTCAAATACTTGCCAATACGCGCTTTCAAATTATTTCATCATTTTATGTATTTATTAGTTGGACTAATATTTTATTATTTTCTTGTAATAGTTGGACTGTACCCAAAAATTGTTAATTGAATAGGTAGACTATTGCAATTAAGATGGCTGGAAAGATCGTGGTTAGAGACATTATCATGGGCGAAAATGTCTTTAATGGTGCGAACTTTTCTGACTAGGATATGAACCTCAGGATTGTCATGGGAACCTCAGGATTGTCATTGGGGCTGAGAGAATGCTCTATACGATAGAGAGACATCTCGAGCCTAAGCTCGGAAATGAGCAGCCGCTTGAGCTTGAGCTTTGGAAGACTCATAGCGATGACAACTTAACTGCTTAATCCGTCATGCTCGCTGCAATGACCCCTCAATTTCGTCGCCAGAACAAGGGATTGGATCCCTATACTATGATGGCAAATTTGAAGGACCTTCATCGATCTAACCTTAGATCGCAAAGGTATGAATTGCAGAAGAAGCTCTTTCGCTCTCGAATGTCAGAGGGTACATCTGTCGAGCATCATGTGTCGCAGATGATTGCTGACATCGAACAACTGGGTCAGCTAGGCATAACCTTGAGGCTGAGACTTCTATAGATTTGATCTTGCAGTCTCTTCCTAACAGCTGGGGCGGGTTCATCATGAACTACAATATGATGAACAAGACCATACTCTTGGAGAGCTGATGGCAATACTGCGTGAAGTAGAAAAATAGCTATTTACGGGAAAAAAGTGTGAGGCGCACTTCGCTTCAACATCTCAGTCTCCCAAGGCTTGGCTAAAGGCTATTGGAGGTGTAAAGAATAAGAAGAAGAAGGGCAAGGCCAAATCATCAAATTCTTTTGGGAAGGCAAAGGACAAATCCCAAGATGTATGCCTGCAGTGTGGCAAATGGGGTCACTGGAAGCGTGACTCCCGTGAGTACAAGGCGCACATGAAGGAAATCAAAGCGGGCAAGGCACCGACTTCAAGTATGTTTGTTATAGAAATAAACATGTCTACTTCTAGTATTAAAAATTGGATTTTTGATTCTGGTTGTGTTACTCATATATGTACTGATGTGCAGGATCTGCAGATTAGCAGGAGACTGGCCTCAGGAGAGATTGACGTCCGAGTTGGAAATGGGACTAGAGTCGCCGTTTTGGCCGTTGGGACTTATATTTTGGAACTACCCTCGGGGCATGTACTAAACTTATCAGACTGTTATTATGTACCTAGTTTGACTAGGAATATTATTTCTGTATCTTGTTCAGCCCAATATGGGTATACTTTTGTATTTAGAAACACTGGGTGTTTTATGTATAAAAATGATATTGAGATATGCAGTACTGATGTGTATAATGGTCTTTATATTTTGAATATAAATCAATCTCAAACATATAATGTAACAAACAAAAGGCTTAAATTAAGTAACAAAGATGAAACTTATATGTGGCATTCTCATCTGGGACACATTAACAAGACTCGCATATCCACCCTTTCTAAGAGTGGGTACTTGGACGGATTTGATCAAAATTCATATGACGTTTGCGACTCTTGTTTATTAGGCAAAATGCCTAAAATCTTTTATCGGTAAAGGTGCACGTGCCACCGAACTGTTAGCCCTCGTTCATAGTGACGTATGTGGGCCCATGTCTAGCCAGGCTAGAGGTGGATATGAATACTTCGTAACCTTTACGGATGATGCATCGTGTTATGGTTATGTGTATCTTATGAGACACAAGTCGGAAACTTTTGAGAAATTCAAAGAGTTTCAACACGAAGTTGAAAAACAGACCGGTAAAAGTATTAAAACATTACGGTCGGACCGTGGTGGAGAATACTTGAGCAATGAGTTTCTCGATTACTTAAAAGAGTATGGTATTCTTTCACAGTGGACTCCTCCCGGAACACCTCAATTAAACGGTGTGTCTGAACGGAGAAACCGAACTTTATTAGACATGGTAAGGTCGATGATGAGTCGCACTGAGCTACCAATTTCCTTCTCATTCCTGAAGATTTGGGGTACTTATTTTGAAGAAGGTTCCGTCAGAGTTTGTTCAACAGACTCCGTATGAGATTTGGACAGGAAAGAAACCGGGTTTCTCATTCCTGAAGATTTGGGGTTGCTGGGCATACGTTAAACGTTTGGATGGTACCAAACTTGAACCCAAATCGGATAAGTGCCTATTTGTAGGTTATCATAGGGAAACCAAAGGAAATTACTTCTACAACCCACAAGAGAACAAAATATGTGTTGCTTTACATGCGATTTTCCTTGAGAAGGAATTCCTAAATGCAGTGGTAAGTGGGAGAAAAGTAAAACTCGATGAAAATATGAGTGATACTATTCCTGGCACCGATTCCTTAATGGAACATGAACAGTTCATCAGGGATGAGACTGTACCAAAATCTTCGAATACATAAGAACCGCGTAGGTCGGAGAGAGTCAGAAAACAACTTGAGAGGTATGGGTTTCTGATCTCACCTCATGTGGATGTTAATATTATTAAGGAAGACGAACCGGCTACGTATGAGGAAACGATACAAGGTATCGACTTCGGTTTATGGCAAAATGCCATGAAATCCGAAATGGATTCCATATACACCATCCAAGTTTGGACACTGGTTGATGCACCAGAAGGCGTAAAGTCTATTGGTTGCAAATGGGTTTTCAAGAAGAAGACCGACATGGATGGCAACATACAAACGTACAAAGCTAGGCTTGTGGCGAAGGGGTATCGTCAACGACATGGTGTTGATTATATCGTCAACGACATGGATGGCAACATACAAACGTACAAAGCTAGGCTTGTTCACCAGTTTCCATGATTAAATCCATTCGGATAATACTGCTATTGTTTCGTATTTCGATTACGAAATATGGAATATGGATGTCAAAACCGCTATCCTTAACGGAAACCTTTTGGAGGATGTTTATATGCAACAGCCTGACGATTTTGTCATACCAAAACATACAGACAAGGTTTTCAAGTTAAATCGATCCATTTATGGATTGAATCAAGCATCGCGTTCTTAGAACCAACGTTTTGATGAGATCATAAAATAATATGATTTCGTTCAAAACGAGGATGATCCTTTTGTATATAAGAAGGTTAGTGGGAGCGCACTGACATTCATTGTCATTTACGTTTATGATGTATTGCTTATTGGCAATGACATTCCCATGCTACAATCGGTGAAAGCTTGGCTTTCATTAAAATTCTCCATGAAAGATCTGGGAGAAGCAGTTTTTATTCTAGGAATAAAGATCTACCAGGATAGATCTAGAAAGCTGTTTGGACTCTCCCAGAGAACGTACATTGACAAAGTGTTGAAGAGATTCAACATGGAACAGTCTAAGAGGGGACTATTGCCAGTGTCACATGGTGTCTCTCTATCTAAGGATATGTGTCCTAAAACTCAAGATGAGAGAGACAACATGAGTCAGATCCCATTTGCTCCGGCAGTGGGATCGATCATGTATGCCATGATATGTACGCGACCTAATGTCTCTTATGCTTTGAGCATGTGTAGTCGCTATCAGGCCGATCCAGGTGATGGTCACTGGGTTGCGGTTAAGAACATCCTTAAGTATCTTAGACGAACTGGGGATGCGTTATTAATCTACGGAGATGGAGAACTTGAGGTAACTAGGTTTACCGACGCAAGTTTCCAAACCCATAAAGACGACTGTAAGTCACAATCTGGGTACATATTTTGTTTGAACAACGGAGCAGTAAGCTGGAAATCTTCCAAGCAAGAGACTGTTGCCGATTCGACAACAGAAGCGGAATATATCGCTGCAGCTGAAGTAGCAAAAGAGGCTGTTTGGATCCGTAAATTCCTAATTGGATTAGGAGTAGTTCCGTTAGCAACTGAGCATGTTCCATTGTATTGTAACAATAACGGGGCTATAGCGCAGGCAAAGGAACCGCGGTCTCATCAACGATCCAAGCATGTTCTTCGACATTTCCATCTGATTCGTGAGATCATACATCATGGCGATGTGAAGATCGAGAAGGTCGCATCAGATGACAACATTGCAGATCCGCTGACGAAAGCTATTCCTCAGCAAAAGTTTGAACGACATGTACCTAGTGCAGGTGTTAGATAGTTGAGTGACTGGCTATAGGCCAAGTGGGAGATTGTTGGACAATTATGACCCAGAGCGTCACTATTTGTAAAAGACATTGTGGTTTTTGTACAAATTAACTATGTGACAATGGAAATTGAAATTTTATCATTTTGTAATTAGATTACTTGAATACATATAAATGATAAAAGTCCTTATGATTAGTTCCGGATTAATAAGATATGAGAGGATATTAATCCACAAAGGTTTAATCATTAAATATCCCTAGTCGTAGTGTTATCGAGACTGGACATCGATAATACGGAATAGACTAGTATTGCAATTGTGCGTGTTATGGAAGCGTAACAGCATAGTTCTCATAAATTTAAGTATTGGATACTTATGCAAGTGTGATAGGAGGTTGTGTTTACCAATGGTACGGAACAGCTTCGCTATGGATAGAGCCCGCGAAATCCAATTGGTAGTATGACTATGTCTCTATGGGAATCCGCATCAGGGTAGGTGTATTTGGTCTTAACCTGAGACTTGCATCGCTAATACTTGCGACAGTCAATACGCTTTGGTTTTGGTCATCCGGGACTTTAACAAGTTCTGTGTACGCCTCTTCTGGGATTATTGAGAATCGTAGTGTATTGGTGTGATGTCAAGACGAAAGTATCACTTCAGTCATATGGAGATGATGATCACGCAGGGATACCGAACTGGTTCTCTATTATGTTGCAACTATCGAGATAATATGACAAGGTCATGATTATCCGATTGTAGAGACTAGTTGATTGTGATCTGATATATGCTTCGTACGGGGAAGACACTATTTCAGCCCCAGGTCTTGCATGTGACATCCGATACTGGATCGCAATGCGCATACTACGTATACTATGCCTGAAAAAGACTATATATTACTTAAAGAATATTTCTGGAGAATTGGTTAGGCACGGTGCATTGCTAGAAGCCAACCATGTCTTGTAAATCGGTAAGAACGTAGTACAGGGTACGCACGTGTTCGGATAGTCCGACGACCGAATTTACTGCCAACATATCTAGGGATTTCATGGGTCACTTCCCGAAGATTCACCGATGATGTATGACTCGAACATAATTAATCTGTGATTAATTATGAGAGAGAGAAAATTAATCTGGGATTAATTAGGGTAAGAATTTATCTGGGATAAAATTCAAATAGAAGAGAGAGAACGATTAATTTGGAATTAATCGAAAAATTAATATATTCGATATATTAAATGAAATTAGATTTCATAAACGGAATTAAAATTGAATTTTAATTCCGGCGAACGAATTAATTTAGAATTAATTCGCGATCGACTTTAATAGTAATTTTGCTAGGCATAATTATTTAATTAAATTTGATTTAATTAAGTTGCAACGGAAAATCGAGCCCGGAATATGTTTGCGGGCCCACTCGGATTTTGAATCAAGTGGGGCCCACCTCAAGTCACATCACTAGTCAAATATTTACCTTTATGGTGATGGAAGTTAGTGTAGATTTGATGATAACTTGTTAAACACATTATCTTGATGTGTGATAGACTTTTACCAAATTTGAGATTTGGTATATGTCTTTTAATTTTTGAAAATTAATACAAGTCAACACACTTCTCACTTTCTTTCTAAAGGCCGAATTCTTCTCTTTTTTTCCTCTCCATTGGCGTGAAGCTAGGCTTCTTGCTAAGTGATTTTTGTTTCAAAAATCTTAAGTGCTAGCACACAAAAGGGTCAACAAAGGTGATAGGGAAACTATTCTCATTGAGTTTGGAATTCAAGATTCAAAGCTTGGAGCTCAACCATGCAAATCAAAAGGAGCTTGGAGCACTTCAAAGGATTCAAAATTTTTGAACTATCTTACATCCAAGAAACCGATCAATGTAAGTTATTCAGCAAACTTCGTTGTTTATTCACACATCTTTTATGCTTTAATGATCCTAGGCATGTTCTTAGAGAACCCAACAAGGTTTAATCATTAAATATCTCTAGTCTTAGTATTATTGAGACTGGACATCGATAATGTGGAATAGGCTAGTATTACACTTGTGCGCTTTATGGAAGCGTAACGACATAGTTCTGATATATTTGGGTATTGGATACTCATACAAGTGTAATAGGAGGTTTTGTTTACCGATGGTATGGAAACAGCTTCGCTCTGGATAGACCCTTCGGAATCCTATTGGTAGTATGACTATGTGTCTATGGGAATCCCAATCAAGGTAGGTGTATTTGGTCTTAACCTGAGACTTGCATCGCTAATACTTGCGACAATCAGTACGCTTTGGTTTTGGTCGTCCAGGACTTTAACAGGTTCTGTGTACGCCTTTTCTGGGTTTATTGAGAATTGTAGTGTATTGGGTGGGATGTCATGAATGAAGTGTCACTTCAGTCATATAGAGATGATGATCACGTAGGGATACAGAACTGGTACTCTAATATGTTGCAACTATCAGGATAATATGACAAGGTCATGATTATCCAATTAAGGAGACTAGTTGCTAGTGATCCGATATATTCTTCGTATGGGGCAGCCACAATTCCAGCCTCATGTCTAGCATGTGACATCTGATACTGGATCGAAATACCCAATACTTAGTATACTACTCCTGGTATAGATTATGTATTCCTTAAAAGAATATTTCTGGATAACTGGGTAGGCACGGTGCTTTGCTAGAAGCCAACCATGTCTTGTAAATCGGTAAGAACGTGGTACCGGGTACGCACGTGTTCGGATAGTCCGAAGACCGGATTTACTGCCAATATATCCAGGGATCTCATGGGTCGCTTCCCAAAGATTCACCGATGACATTTGACTCGAACAAAATTAATCTCGGATTAATTATGAGAGAGATAAAATTAATCTAGGATTAATTATGGCAAGAATTTATATGGGATAAAATTCGATATAAGAGAGAGAACGATTAATTTTGAATTAATCGATTAAATAATATATTCGATATATTAATTGAAATTAGATTTAAAGCGGAATTAAAATTGGATTTTAATTCGGGCAAACGAATTAATTTAGAATTAATTCGTAAGCGACTTTAATATTTAATTATGTCACAACGGCAAATTCGTTAATTCGGAATTAAACGAACCCGAGCCCGAGCAAAGTTGCGCGTTGAAATAGTTCGACTTAAATTCAGAATTTACAGGTGGTGGGACCCACTTGACTTAATCCCTAATTTGACTAGTGATAGAAGTAGTTGATAATTGAGTGTAAATCTTGCATTGCTTGTTTTTCACTCAACAAAAGCTCAACACACTTTGTAATATTTTATTCATTTTTTGGAATGACATATACCAAATTTGATTTGGTAAATGGTATTAGGTTTTTAGAAAATCAAATACACAAAATTGAAAAACTCTCTCCTCTCTCTTTAAGCAAAAGTCGTGAGCCTCCTCTCCCTGCATTGAAGTTTTGTTTCAAATTTTCAAGTGAGCTAGCACTTCAAGGAGTCATTCAAGGTGTTAGGGAAACCAATCCCAAGAGTTTGGAACACTAGGAGAAGCTTGGAGCTCTTCAACAACTACAAATTTTTTTAAAACTTCATACATCCATCCAACCGAATCAATGTAAGTCTTCTGCACCTTCTTTGAGTATTCACACCAATTTCTACTTAGAAGATCTTTGGCATGTTCTAGGAACCCAAACAACCTCGACTTGTATAGTTTAGCGAGATTATTTGTGGTCGTCATAATTTATGAGTGGGTGAATTATGGATACAAAATTGGATTACGTGACGAATAAACCTAAACTTATAGAGTCTCACAATATGAAGTGTACTCGTTGAGCACTTGGGCAATGCGTTATGAATAATATAGATTATTCATAATACTTCACCGGATTAAATGAGTTAATTCGAATCATTTAATCGGTTAAAACGAAAGTACATGCATTAGGGATTTTGGTCAATTAATAATTAATGTGTATTTGTATTTTGTACAAGATTTGATTTGATACATATTAATTAATTGTCAAATGAGACTTTGACACATGTCATTAATATATGTATTTGTTATTTAATGTAAATAAAATACATATATAATAATAATCGCATTAATTAATTATTTAGGTGTTTAAATATTAAATATCTAGATAATTAAATTATATCAATATTACATAATTGTTATGCAATATGTTTGATTATTATTGGTTACATGTGGCATGATTCTTTTAAGCTTAAAGTTTACAAATTGGATTTGTTAACTTAAAGTTTATTATTATTTAATTAGATTGAATTGACCAAATGACCAAAATAACCCCCAAAGTCGGTTTAGGCCTATTTTTTAAGTTAAAAAAATTTATTTTCTCTTTGAAATAAAGCCATGGCCGAACCCTCTCAGGAAGAAAAGCTCCCAAAATTTTCTTGAAGAAACAAGAGAGAAAGTGAAGAAATCAAGAAGAAAGTTTAAGGAAATTAAGAGATTTTGAGGTAATCTTCAATAATCTTAAACTTAGAAAGCTTGTTTCTTGTTCTTGAACATCTAGAATAGTTCTATGGTTTCTTTCTTCCTTAGATTTTGGGGGTTTTTATTTTTTAGGATGGATTTAGAGGCTAGATGCATGTGTGAAGTTAGATTATTAGTTTAATATTATTTCAATTTTATCATTTGATGACTTGTTGTCATTCTAGAGTGTTATGACCACTCTTGTAACTCCTAGAATTGTTCTTGAGTTCTTCATTTGTGGTGACTTTGGTTGGTGTAAATATTAATATGATTAATGTTGAAAAAATTGGATTTGAAGCATGAAAATTGATATTTTTGGCACCCAGATCAGATCTAGAAATTCTGGAATTTTGGTGGTGAAAAATATGTTATTTAAATGTATTGGATGTGTATTGGGCATTGGAATAATTGCCGAAAAATATTTCGAAGTGAAAATAAGTGAAAACGGCAAAAAACAACGTTACCGGGTGACGGTTGTCCAAACAGCGAATTGGTCATTATTTGGGTAGTCCATGAACTGCCCAAGTACTATTGGGGCTGATCTAGGCAGCCGCCATATGTATTGGTTGGTCGGTTTGGGCAAAAACACGTTTTTACTATTTTACGGAAAAACGTTTTCATAAAAAGTTTCGCAATGTTTTCTAAATTATTGATATTGTTATTTGATAATAAATATAATATGTTTAGGTGAAATATCAATGAATTATTTATATTGGATATTGAATAATTTATTCGGTAAGTTTAAAAGTTTTTAAAGTTACGATTTCGGCCGAACCACGCGCTTCTGCCTGCGCCTTTGAGAAAACTGAAACACTGTTTACAAGTTGTGCAACAAAATGAGGTAATCCCTTACAATGAATTCTCGATCCCTTTATGTATTAGGGAAAATTCTATTGTTCCACCGCCTAACTCATGTCACATGTCATCATTTGCAGTAGCAACTCTCCTTAGCTTCCCACAATTTGGTCATTCAGAACACTTCTTTTTTTCTATCTCTGCACCGACCAATGGCGGCCTATGGCGGCTCTGCTCTGCCACCTACCTATCACTGCACCGGCCTATGGCGGCTCTGCTCTGCCACCTACCTGTCATGGCACAGGCCTATGGCGGTTCTGCTCTTCCACCTTTTTGTCACTGCACCGGCCTATAGCGGCTCTGCACTGTCACTTTTATGTCACTGCATCGGCCTATGGTGGCTGGTAGAAACTACTTTCGATGAGAACCGTTGCTTTTCTCATACGAGAGCTCGGGATACTGCAAACCACTCCCCGATCCCCAAGCAGGTGTGTTGAGGCGAATGACCACCTCGAGTCCAAGTGCTTTGTTGAATCTGATATCTTTTCATCAGGTCAGGTATGATCTGCTGAGTCGATCCTCATTCTGACACGAGGCTCTGAATGTCGAGCTCGATGCCGAGACTGACCTCGGACCTGATCACCTCGGACCTTACCACCTCGGGTCGGTCGATCTTCCAATCTATCCCCAAGTTCTGCCCCGGGTTGCCTCTCTGCACCTCAGGCTCGAGTTATTATCTCTTCTAGGCATCACCTCGAATTCGGGTCCCTCTGTCTGACTTCTCATCCTCACAAGGACTTTGGGCTTTTACCTTATCAAGTATAAAACTCATTTTACCCTTTCTTGGAATTCTGACTTCTCAGGGATCTGAAAACCACCATTTAACACTTGTTATTTCAAATTTGGATGGCTGTCTGTCCGGTTGCCAACCCTACTGCAATACGCAAATGTTGCGGCCGTATCAAAATCAAAAGTCAAATGCTTATAAAATCATTTGAAAGTGGGATAGTGGAGAGGTGAGTAGTAATCAAAATTTGCAAGCTCATGTTCCTTCTTTATTGGACGATCCTAGCAGCATTGTATTGTCAAATCCTCTTTGGTGAATTGTGGTGTGGTTGCTGGGCCGACTGCATCTCCATTCTCCACTTTCAGAGAAGCCAACACTTGGTGAAATTTAATACGATTTTTAAGAATGCTACATTGCAAATGAATAGGACGTCTAGTGGGCTGCACGGCACGAAACACAGTACTATACGACCCTACATATTTCGTTGGCACATATCAATACGGTACGATCCACATAGGGTAAAATTTTCAAATTGGATTATAAAAGGAGGACAGGATTTGAGATACATCAATGAATGATATGTGAAAAAACCTGTAAAAAGACGGCTTCAAATCAACACTAAACCCAACACTAACCCATTACTTAACCCATCAATTCAATCGGCTGTTTTTATGGTATTCAATTGGAAAGACACTTATCACAGACAGTAACAGAGTCACATATAGGGAAATGAAGGAAATTATTCTTATTTAATTCAAAATTTTATTAATGTGTCTTATCAAATAATGAAAAATATGATTTATTAATAAAATAATTTTATTTTATGATCGTTAAAATGAAGAATATCTTCGTAAAAATCAAATTATTCCTCCTTAAACAAACAAGTCCCACCAGGATATATTTGATATTTTGAACAACCCACGGTGGTATTTTCGGAAAATGGGGTATCAACGCAGATCTTTTGGATGATTTGCTGGCCGTTACATGACCGGTAGTTGTTATACTCCACAAATGATTATCTTTTTTTAGGTCGGTCAATTAAATAATAAAAATGATTCTTTCTAATTTTCTATTAAAAAAGAGAGAGAGAGAGCATCTTTGGTTGCATATTCGATATTTTCTATTTTATATAAAAATAAGTCTTAATAATTCGGTATTATTTTACATCGTACCATAATCCAAAACTAAATTTGCAGGGAGAAATTCAATTGCGTTTTGAATCGAAATGGCTTCTCGACGACGCATGCTTCTCAAAGTTATAATCCTGGGTGACAGCGGGTTAGTTTTATTTTTTATTTTTTAACGAAAATTATATGTTTGGATGCGGAGAAAATGAATTATTTGCTTTCTTGGATTCCAATTAATTAGATTTTTAAATAATTCGGTCAGGCTCATACCAGATGGAATCGTAATTAAAATTCGTTAATTTTGAGTGTTAATGTAAATGATGTATTTGATCGGACAATTTTAGCACAAAACGTTTCATTTTGTTGGGATTTTGGAGTTAGTTTTGCTGCATTGTCATCAAACCTGTGTTTGGTTCGAGGGAAAATGAAGGGAAAAAATGTATGGAAAGAAAATTAGTGGTCCTAATCTTGTGAAAAATGATAAAATTTCAACTATTTAATCTTATTTGGTTGTGAAATAAAGAGTTTTGTTTTATCTTTCTTGTTAATTGTGAATTTTTTAATGATTATTGACAGGGTTGGGAAGACTTCTTTGATGAATCAGTATCCTAAAAATTGCTTCTTTGTCGATATGGCATATGATGATGAGCCTGCTTGTGTTTTCACATTCCAATAGATTTTAAGATTTGATTATCCTTAAACTTGACATTTAGATATGTGAACCGCAAGTTCAGTAATCAGTACAAAGCAACCATTGGAGCAGATTTCTTGACCAAAGAAGTCCAATTTGAGGACAGGCTTTTCACTTTGCAGGTTAGCTAGTTTACGTATCTATGATGATATGGATGAATGATGATGCTTTTTCCTTTTTAATTTTTATTAAATGCTTCAATATTGTAATTTTTAATCACAGATGGACATGATTGTAGCATTAATCCAAGTAATTTTCCGATACTTAAGATTTTTATTCACATTTGTGGCCAAGTTTTTGAGGCTGTAGAGATATGTGTCAACCGAGCTACAGCATTGTTATATACATCGGAAAAACTTTCAATAGGGGTGAAGATATACATTCTATGACTCTAATACGGGCATGCATTTTATGGTTGTCTCTTCCTTAGTTTTACTGTGCTGATATATGTTGACTAAAATATTATCATTAATTATTGAAGGAGAGAAACTTAGAAAATCTAACAAACTTAGAAAATCCAAGTATCACTTATAAAATCAAAGCAGAGGTACTTAGACAAGCTTTCTTTTCTTTAGTAGCTCAGCAGAGAAATGCGCTTGAAAAATCCTTGAGTACTGTTTTACTCTATTTGACTACATACTTTCAGATATGGGATACAGCTGGGCAGGAAAGGTTTCAAAGTCTTGGAGTGGCTTTCTACCGTGGTGCCGACTGTTGTGTACTTGTGTATGATGTAAATGTCATGAAATCGTTTGATAATCTGAACAATTGGCGGGAGGAGTTTCTGATTCAGGTAAACACAATTGATTAACATGTGAGGAATTTCCAATTCCCATTGGACTAGCGACTCAATCTTTTCCTTATTTGTTCAGGCCAGCCCTTCTGATCCTGAAAACTTCCCGTTTGTTGTATTGGGGAACAAGGTAGATGTTGATGGTGGCAATAGTCGAGTGGTAAGATGATTTTCTTCCTTCTAACATTATTTCTTCACTTTGTAAATCTTCCCTATGTATAACATTTAAGCTTCCTTTAATCTTCCAAATCATGAAGAAGGCCATTTACACACTTTTTGTACCATGATAGAGTAAGGGAATCTCAGAGCATGGATTGTATTAATGTATATCTATGATGTTAATTTTGACAATGTAAATGAGAATTAATTGCTAGGTGTGTTCTTGTATATTAATGGGGCAATATATTTTATATGGGTTTTATTTGCAATTCTTTCTATGAGATTTGCATATATGTTCATGTTTGATTTTTCCCTGAACTTTGGATGTTTATCATGTCAGGTGTCTGAGAAGAAGGCAAAGGCATGGTGTGCTTCCAAAGGAAATATTCCTTATTTTGAAACTTCTGCAAAAGAAGGTTTCAACGTAGAAGCTGCTTTTGAGTGTATAGCCAAGAATGCTCTAAAAAATGAACCTGAAGAGGAAGTGTAAGTATTCTTGATAATTATCTTCTCAGTTTAAATCTGTTCATGTGCTATAAGTTAATGCGACTGCCATTACATTTGCTTCTGATGTCCTGATGGGGTGCTATATTATAGTGTTATTCCATGAATGGATGGATATAACTGGTGGATATTCTCATCAGCAGTCAGCTCTATTACCTAAAATGTGATATAATATGTGTTTAAAGAATATCCCTTTTGCCAACCTGCTGTCGTTGCTTCGAGTCTACCAGAATGCCTTCCAACTTTTATCTGCTGTTTAATCTGTACTAACCATGTGATACAGTTCAGATGGTTAACTTTTTCATCTGTTGAATCAAATCAAATCAAATCAACATCGTAAGACAAAATTGCAAGCCCCCCTGAACTCGAGAAATTGCATTTTAATTGGGGACCTTACAATCCATCGGAGGTTACCCTTGCTCGAGTCCAAACCTTAATGTTTTGCATATGTATATATTGAGACTTGCTATTATGTGCTAAATGCTAATTTAATTTACTGTTTTTTCTTATTACGAAGTTACCTTCCGGACACCATTGATGTGGGTGGCGGACAGCAACAGCGATCTTCAGGCTGTGAATGTTAAAAGAGGGGCTCATATATGTTTCTGTTGGAACTGAAGGAATGCAAAGTGATGGTTACCGTCCGATCAATTTTCCATGCAGTAATAAAGCAGGGAATATATTACTGAAATTCAGTGTGTAATAGTGTGATATACAGATTTGCATAATGCTTCATTCAGTTGTTTTCACTCTTTTTCTGTATTTTCTAGAATCTAATTGTTTTATGCGCTTTAAGGATCGTTCTCAATGTTGATCTGGCTTTTGTCTTTCCTGCTATGAGAATGAAACTAATAAACACCGTAAGAATACTAAATAAATACAGTTTCTCGATCAGTAACTTATATTTTAGGGAAATTAGTATACTCAATTTACTTTTCTTTTTTCTTTTTTTGTGTAAAATATCGTTTTCCATAAATTATTTTGAATATAAAATGTTTGTTATTGTTAATTTTTAAGAGTGAAATATTTATTTTTTTAAACTTAAAAGTGGACAAAATGATAATTTCCCTAGACATCACTTTAACTTAGTCAATTCAATAATGGGTTATTTATGTTTTACTATTAAAGGTATGATAAAATAACAATTGGGTATTATGAGTGTTAGGAAACATTATTCCTAATGTTTTACATATTTGTTCTCTTAGGAAGTATTACTAATCCTAGATTTATTCACAAATAAATTGAAATAAACCTAAGTTAATTACAACACAATTGCATACATTTCTTCTTGTAGAAATGTTCTTAATAAAACTTAATTGATTGCTTAACTCAATAAGCAAATGCTCTTATTTATATGAGGGAAATCAAGCTATTATAACATCACATGCATGCTTCCTATTAACTCACAAGCATTTGGAAGCATGCATTGATTACTATGTAATCACATGCATTGATTACTATGTAATCACATCCATTGATTACTATGTAATCACATATATTTGGATGCTTGATGACTTTCTCTAACCCTTCCAAAAAATGTTACAATCATTGGTGTACCTATATGTTCCCCATTTAACATTTTCTAATTGTGTAGGCTATTACTACTTCATTATCATAGTTAACTAATACTGGACCCGAAGCTATATTTGACATACCCAAATGATCCAAGAACCTTTTCAACCACACAGCTTCTTGTACTGCCGATGAAAATGCCACAAATTCAGCCTCCATTGTGGATAAGGCTATACAAGATTGTTTCTTACTGCTCCATGAAATGGCACAATTGTTTAGCAAGAAAACAAAACCGGAGGTAGATTTTCTTTCATCTAAATCTCCTCCCCAATCAGCATCAGTATAGCCTCGCAATTGCAGATCATTTCCTTGATAACACAATGAGTAATCAGTTGTCCCTCTCAGATACCTAAATATTCTTTTAGCTGTTTTCCAATGTGCTAGTCCAGGATTGGATTGGTATCTACTTACCATTCCAACAGCGAAACAGATATCAGGTCTTGTACAAAACATTGCGTACATTAAACTTCCAACTGCATTTGCTTAAGGAACTTTCTTCATTTGTTCATTTTCCTGTGGAGTTTCAGGACACAATCTACGACTCAAAGCTTCAGTTTTCGTGATATGAGTATCAATGGGTTTGCAAGCCTGCATTTGGAAGCGTTCAAAAATTTTCTTTATGTATGACTCTTGTGAAATAGACAATAAATTCCTTGAACGATTCCTTGCGATCTTAACCCCAAGAATATATGCAGCTTCACCCATATCTTTCATCTCGAAGTTAGATGATAACCATTTTTTGATGTGTTTTACAAAATCCTTATCATTTCCAGCTATAAGTATATCATCCATGTACAAGGATAAGATAATGAACTTATCTTTATCTCTCTTGGTGTACACACAATGATCATCATCTATCATTGTGAAATCATTCAAAATGATTGTATTGTGGAATCGTATATACCATTGTCTAGACGATTGTTTGAGACCATATATAGACTTTAAAAGTCATTATCCATACTGTTTAGCAACGTAATGCGGGCA
>SKCR01003774.1:0-36432 GCA_019454045.1 Zanthoxylum bungeanum | reverse complement strand
GCTTTAGAAGCTCATATAGACATGTGGGTATTGGTTAGACCGAATACTGAATGACTCACATGTGATTCCTAATAGTTGGAAGTACACACTACCGTCAATAAGAATCTCCTCGAGTCGAGTAGCATATGTAATCCTTTGACTATATGATATCATTGATTTTATGTGAGATCCTCCATACTTTGATGACATGTATGTCAGAAATATTTCATGGTCTGGCCTCTAGATGTTCATTGGGTGTGGACTGATTCACTCATTAATAAAGTGATCAGTCGGCCCGTATATGTAACATAAGGGTTTTAGATATCCTTGTAAGTAAGTCACGATTCTTACAACTTTGGCCAAAGTTGATCACCTAGGGTGGATCGCATCAGTTGTAAAGAATCGTGGACATATCGACATTAGATGTGCGCCTTAGAAACTTGACAATGTATTCTATGTTTCCTAAGCACAACTCTGATAGCCTACAACAGAAGGATTGTTAAACATATGCGATGACCTTGACTTGTATAGTTTACAAAGGTCTTTCGTGTTCTTCGCGTATTCAGAGGTGGCCGAATTGTGTGCATATTATCTAGGCTTATATGACGAACGTGTCTGAACTTAGAGAGTCCTAATATAAAGTGTACTCATTGAGCACTTGGGTAGCCGATTAATTTTGATAAAAGATAATATTTGATATTATAATTATCAACTAAGATAATCAATTGTTATTGGATAATATTGATTATTTACTTTGACCTAATTAGATTAATTGGATTAATTCAATAATTACAAAATGGCTTAATTATAAATTCATAAATATCTCTAATATTTGAGGATATTTTGGTAAATGTAAATATGTAATTATAGGTGTTTCTGGCTTGATTTAATTGGATTAAATCAAAGTGGCAAACATTAAACTAATCCATTTCCTAATTTTTTTCTTGATTTAATTAGATTAAATCAAAGTAGTCACACATAAATACATATATTTGGACAAATTAGATTAAGCCCACATAAAAGTTGACTAGAACTTTTATTAATTAAAAATTACCTAAATTTTGCTATAAATAGCAAGCTTTAGAAATGTATTAATTAATCTTGAGAAAACTAAATACAAGCAATCCTTAGAGAAATTAGCCTAAGTTAGAGAAGTGTTTAGAGAAGTTTTGTGAGGTCTCTATAACATTTCCTCTAGGAGAAATCAAGATTGGAACTTGGAGTGAAGCTTGCTAGTATTGGAATCAAGATTGGATCTTGGAGTCAAACTTGCAAACTTTGGAAGTTCTCCAACCATTTCAACAAGGAAAATGAGATTGGATCCTTCCATCAAGCTTACTAGGTAAGTTTTAATTTATCTTAAGCTATATTCTTCATTAGTGAGTTTTCATTAGTGAGACATATAGTGATGAATTATGTATTGGATTCATGATTACATAGTTTAAAGTTGAAATAAGGCTAATAAATTGTGTTATGATGCTTTGGATATATAAACACAATATGCTTGTTAATTAGGTCAAAGATGTTCATGTTGGACATGGAACAATTAATAAGGGTTTGGAACTCTAGATTAAAGCTAAGAGTTATGGCTACCATTCTAGAATCACTTGACCACCTTTGGGTGAACTAGAATTGTTCATGAGATATTTCATAGTGGGATTCTAAATTAGTTTGTGTTTTGATTCAAATAAATGCATATAAGTATTTAGAATACATGTATACCTGTTGTATAACATGTGGTGATCGTGGGTATGATGCTAAAATTAGATTTTAGGTGTATTTGAAGTATTATGAGAAGATTGAAAGTGTTTAGTATTGGTTTGAAGTAGAAAATACTCACTGCCTAGGGTAGCGTTGAGACTCTGACCCCTTAGCGTCGCGACACCGAGCATCAGATCTAGGAGCGTCGCGACGCACACCCTTCCGTGTCGCGATGCTAAGACGTTCAACTCTCGCACTTTGGACGTTTCGACGCCCAAGCTTCGGCGTCGCAACTCGCAGAGCTGATACTTACTGAAACTTCATTTTCTCCATTCCGAAATTTACGGACTCCTTTTTGGTCCTCGTTTTATCCTATGAACTTGAAAAAGGAATGTAGTTTTACATACAAATATTTTAAAATACACCCATGCTAGATATCCATGGGTTAGACCCACTTCCGCTGCACGAGACACCGATCCGACCTTAGAGGTTCCACATCTGCCCCCAATAACTACGTCAAAACGGAAATGTAAAATATAAGAAATAAAGATCAGGGAGCCCGCAACTCACACCTTGACTGTAGCTGTCTCAGAAAACACCTCTGATAATTGAACGGTCACCAGATTGCTTCCTGGAAGGGGAAAATGCCAAGGAATTTGTAGATTATTCTAATTGTTTTATTTATCTCTCTCAGATTTTAGGATAAAGTTTCAGGACTTAGAGTTTTCCACCCACATTTCATATTAAGACCCATGTGAGATTTTTGGGCACTAATTTATAGTGCTCAAGTTAGACTGAATGGGAAAGGGGAATGAAATCCCCTTCCTGACTCTGGTAATTGCTAATCTGTATTGTCAGTTACAGCTCGATATATGTACAATGAGATATTTATTTTGAGATACATGTCTAACCAGACATTAATCAGGTCCGTGATTTTAGTAATTGACAATCTGTATATTCACTGACAGCTTGATATATGTCTGATTGGATATTTATTTCAAATATATGCTCGGATGGACATTAATCAGATCCCGTGATTCCAGTAATTGACAATCTGCACACTCATTGACAGCTTGTCATATGTTCAGGTGGATTTAGTGTTTTCAATATATGTTCTGCCGAATATTATGGTATGAGAAAACACTTGGTTGGACATAGGTGACGTACGACCGAGACTTGCCTATTTATTTGAATTCTCTGGAATTCCTTTCATTTTCGGCATTAATCCTTGTAACTTTCAAAAATTTCATTTGGTGCCCCCATAAGAGACTTGTCATCGGGCTATGTGTAAAAATACAATGTATACAGTCACCCCCACTTTGGTAAGCTTGTGTAGTATGTGACAATGATAAGTCTATCAAAGTATGCATGTATTTTTGCTTTCTTGGTTTGTCGAGCGTCGTTGGACATACATGACCTTGTAGCAATTTATATTGTTGATAGATGGGCCATTGGACTCTCCGATTCTTCGATCAGTGGTGGGATGTTTTGGTTACAGTATGTATCTTTATAAAAGTTGGTGGATCCTCAGGTCCCCCGATGCTTCGATGGGTTGTCAGATGTTTTGATCCTAACTATGAGATGCTTCAATCTCATGTTCCCATACTTGATGCTCTACTCTATTCCCGGAGTTGTTTGTGATGCTTCAGTTGGGGCGGTTATGGAACCCCTAGGGTCGGATCGGTGCCCCGCACAACGAAAATGGGTCTAACCCGTAGATATCTAGTATGGGTGTATTTTTAAAATATTTTAATAAAATACCATATTCCATTACGAGTGTTTAGGGAAAAATCAGTGTTCGGATAAATAAAAATGGGAGAAAATCGGAAAGGGCGCGCATCTCCCGGGCCGTACATCGCCCTGGCCGCGTATCGCCTAGGCCGCGCAAGTAGCTTGAGTAGCCAACATGCATCACACTCTGCATACAGCGCTGGCTGCATACAACTCACGTTACATACAGCACATTGAGTGTACTATATTGCAGCACAGCACGTTGTGTTGTTGTTCAATAGCACATTGTTTTTCAAAATTTTTTATTTTTTTAATTTCTAAAAAACCTTAAACACATTTTAAAATCACCAAAAATAATTTAAATTCCAAAACCAACCACAACATTTGTTATAAAATAAACATATATATATTTCTTTAAATCAAATTACAAACCAAAATAGAATCTCACAATGAAATGACTCATGATTAATTCTAGGTCACCCAAATATGGTCAAGTGATTGTAGAATGGTAGCCTTAGCTCCGAGCTATTATCTAGAGTTCCAAACTTTAATTTTATGTCTATCTCTAACATAAATATTTTGACGCAATTACAAGAATATTGTGTTTATACTTCCAAAGCATTTTAACTCAATTAATTAGCCTAATTTCAACATCAAGCTATGTTATTATGTATCTAATACATAATTCATCACTATATGTCTCACTAATGAAAACTCACTGATGAAAAACATAGATTTTGGAGAAAATCAAACTTACCTTGCAAGGTTGATTCAAAGATCCAATCTACTTATCCTTGTTGAAATGTTGTGGATAAAATCCAAAGTTAGCCAGCTTGATTCTAAGATCCAATCTTGATTCCAATACTAGCAAGCTTCACTCTAAGATCCAATCTTGATTTCTCCTAGTTGAAATATTGTACAGATCTTCAAATGTTTCCCTAAACACTTCTCTAACTTAGGCTAATTTGTATAATTCTTGCTTGTATTTAGCTTTCTCAAGCTTAATTAAAACATTTCTCAAGCTTGTTATTTAGAGCAAAAATTATGCAATTTTTAATTAATAAAAGTTATAATCAAATATTAGGTAGGCTTAATTCAATATGTAAAATTAGGTGTGACTAATCACCTTTGTCTACTATGGGAGCTAGATTTCGCCCGAGGTCCACAATCGAGAATTCGTAGGATGGGGGCGCTAGCGAACCTGTAAAACAAAGATAGAGTGAGTGTGGGGTTCCTACCCATCGGTGTGGTGGATGTCGTAGGCATTTCGATGCCCAAGTCAGTTGTGGTAACGAGTTGAATAGCGTTGGAAGAACAATGTAGAGTTTTACATTGACCTCTGTTGACTGCTGTGAGGGCGATGGGTTGGTGTTTCAGGGATGAAATGCTTTGAGAGCCCAAATGAGAATGCACAAGCTCTAGTAGAAATAACCTTCCCCTCTGCTCTGGATTACATCTCCCTTTTATATGTTCTTGAGAAGGGTGTTTATTTCCTCCATTAATTTCTCTTCCGTTTGGTGTCTAAAATGGCTAACTATGTGGGGGAGTTACTAACCTTGATTTAGACGTTTTAGGTTTGGGTAGCTGGCAAGCCAGAAGACTGGCCACCTTAGTAAGGATTTTTCTTGGGTATGGGCTTGTGAGATCACTTGGGCCAACATTATCTTATAAATAGGCCTTTTTAGAGGATTTTGAGCTTTCAATATCATTGGTCCGGAAGTGAAATGACGATTTTATCCTTGGGCCCAAATTTGGCTCGTACAGTTTGTACCATACTCTCTAAGTCATTGGGTCATTGTTTGGAGAGTACTTGACGTGTGTGTCATCCAGGGCGAGACCACAGGATGTAGGTGTACCTGAGCGTTGATGCTGCCTATTGATTGGACCAATTAAATGCCAGATTGTGAACTCGACTCTACATGAGCCACTAGAGATGTACCCAATCGACCGAACCTGTTTGAAGGTTAGAATAATCTACATACTACTCATCAAATGACCAGGGGAGTCTTCAATGTTTTTTGTTATAGAGGAAGGCCGAGTCTTAAATAAGATTCTTCGTGAGCCATTTGGGATATTCACAGTCGAATGAACCTGTTTGAATATCAAGATAATCTCTATACTATTGATCGAAGGACCAAGGGAGTTTTCAATATTGTCTAGACCAGATGAAGGCCAGGTCTTGAACTTCACTCTACACGAGCCATGGGGAATGTTCCCAGTCGACTAAACCTATTGAAGGTTAGGATGATCTCTATACTACTGGTCAAGGGACCATTGGAGTCTTTATTGTCGTCTGGATCAGATGAAGGCAAGGTCTTGAACTTGACTCTACAGGAGCCATTAGGGATTTTCCCAGTCGACTGAAATTGTTTGAAGGTCGGGATAATCTCCATACTACTTCTCAAAGGACCAGGGGAGTCTTCAATGTCATCTGGATCAGATGAAGGCCATTTCTTAATCTTGACTCTATATGAGTCATGAGGAATGTTCCCAGTCGACTGAACCAGACTAAGGTCGGGATAATCTCCATATTACTGGTCAAAGGACCAGGGGAGTCTTCAATGTCGTCTGGACCAGATGAAGGCCAAGTCTTAAACTTGACTGAGCCATATGGAATGTGTTGGGTTTCTACTATAGTCCCAAGATCAATTTAAGCATTTAAACATGTGAATATATCAAAGTTAAGTTGCGGAATACTCACTTTGATCGGCTTTTGCGATGCGAGGAACAACAAAATTTCTTGCTCCATCCTTGAAGCTCTCGGCCATGGCTCCAATTTGTGCTCCTTGTTGAATCTCCAAGCTCCAAGCTTTATGTGTGATTCCATGCTCATGAATGGGTTTCCCTATCACCTTTGGATGACTCTTTAGTGTGCTAGCACTTGGAAAAAATTTCCGCAAATTCTTCCTAATGCTTCTTCATGCTCTCGGCATTGAGAGAAATTAAAAGGAAGGAAAATAGCCCAAGGCCGAAAATGGGAGAGAGAAGAGAGGAGTGAGTTATGTTGTTATATTTTGGTTTCTAAAACCTAATAAAACATATACCAAAATCTCTACACATTTTGTATTTGTTTTTCCAAAAAACAAAAAGAAAAAGTGAGGGAAAAATGGCATTAAATGCATTCAACAACCACCATCAACTATTCACATCAATCAATGATGACAAACATCACTTCACTCAAAGAGATGTGATTTCCATCACTTGATTGACTAGTGATTTGACGCTTGATGTGACTTGTGGGCCGCACTTAAATTCGAAATGTGAGTGGGCCCGCAAACACTCCTGTGCTCGGGTTTGCTAATTCCGAATTAACAAATTTTCCGTTGCGACGTAATTAAATCAAATTTAATTAAATAATTATGCCTAGCAAAATTACTATTCACGTCGCTAGCGAATTAATTATAAATTAACTCGTTCGCTCGAATTAAAATCTAATTTTAATTCCGCGTCGAAATCTAATTTCGTATAATATATCGAATATATTATTTTATCGATTAATTCTAAATTAATCGTTCTCTCTCTATAAATAATATTTTATCCCAGATAAAATATCTCCGTAATTAATCCAAGATTAATTCTCTCTCTAATAATTAATCCTAGATTAATTATATCTGAGTCATACGTCATCGGTGAATCTTCGGGAAGCGACCCATGAGTTCCCCGGATATGTTGGCAGTAAATCCGGTCGTCGGACAATCCGAACACGTACGTACCTAGTACTACGTTTTTACCAATTTACAAGACATGGTTGGCTTCTAGCAAAGCACCATGCCTACCCAATTCTCCAGAAATATTCTTAAACGAATATGTGATCTATATCAGGCGTATTATACGTAGTATTGCGTATTGCGATCTAGTATCGGATGTCACGTGCTAGGCCTGGGGCTAGAATTGTGTCTGCCCCGTATGAAGCACATATCAGATCTCTCGTAACTAGTCTCTATAATCGGATAATCATGACCTTGTCATATTATCCCAATGACTGCAGTACATAAGAGCACAAGTTCTGTATCCTAAGTGATCATCATCTCCACTATGACTGGAGTGATACTTCCATCTCGACATCACACCCAATACAATAAGATTCTCAATATACCCAGAAGAGACGTACACAAAACCGGTTAAACCCCTGGACGACCAAAACCAAAGTATATTGATTGTCGCAAGTATTAGCGGTGCAAGTCTCAGGTAAAGACCAAATACACCTACCCTGATTCGGACTTCCATAGACACATAGTCATACTACCAATGGAATTCCGAGGGGTCTATCCAGAGCGAAGCTGTTTCTGTACCATCGGTAAACACAACCTCCTATCGCACTTGCATAAGTATGCAATATTTAAATATATAAGAACTATGTCGTTATGCTCCCACAACGCGCTCAAGTGTAATACTAGTCTATTCCGCATTATCTATGTCAAATCTCCATAATACTATGACTAGAGATTATTTAATGATTAAACCTTTGTGGATTGATACTGTCTCATATCATCTCAATCCGGAACTAATCATAAGGACCTTTTATCATTTATATATCCCGGTAATCCAATTACAAATGATAAAAGAGCAATTTCCTTTGTCACATAGTTAATTTGTACAACAACACCATAATCTGTACAAATAGTGATGCTATGGGTCATAATTGTCCAACAATCTCCCACTTGGCCTATAGCCAATCACTCAAGTGTCATACACTTGAACTATGTACTGTTCGCTCAAACTTCTGCTGAGAAAAATGCTTTCGCCAGCGGATTTACAAAGTTATCATCTGATGCAATTTATTCGATCATCACATCGCCACGATGTATGATCCGAACGAATCAGATGAATAGTTGAAGTATATACTTGGATCGTTGATGAGACCATTAATTCTTTAGCCTGTGCTATAGTCTAGCTCAGCTGCTAACAGAACTACTCCTAATCTAATTAGGATTATTAAGATCCAAATGGCTTCTATTGCTGCCTCAGCTGCAGCAATATTCCGCTTTTGTTGCTTATTCGGCAACAGTATCTTTCTTGGAAGATTTCCAGCTCACTGTTCCGTTATTCAAACTATATAGTACCTTTATTACGACTTATAGTCGTTTTTGTCGGTTAGGAAACTTGCAGCAGTGAACCCAGTCACTTCAAGTTCTCATTCTCCATAGTATAAGAAAGCATCCTTAGATCATCTAAGATACTTAAAGATGTTCTTACCATCAATCCAGTGACTATCACTTGGATTGGCCTGATTGTGACTCCATATGCTCAAAGCATATGAGACACCAGGTCGCCAACAACTTTTAGATCTATCCCAGTAAATCTTTATTCCTAGAATAAAGGTTGTCTCTCCAAGAATTCTACGGAGAATTTTTCATGAAAGCCAAGCTTTCACTGATTGTTTTATGGCAATGTCATTTCCAAGAAATGATATATCATCATTTTATAGGACAATCATTGTCAGTGCGCTCCCACTAACCTTCTTCTATACACAAGAATCATATCAGTTTTGAATTAAATCATACACCATTATGATTATATCAAAACATCAGTTCCAAGAACATAATTCTTGCTTCAATCCATAAATGGATCGAATAATTTGCAAACCTTGTTTGCTCGTTTAGGTACGACAAAACCGTCAGGATGTTGTAAACATCCTCTAAAAGGTTTCCGTTTAAGGAAAGCGATTCTGACGTTCAGCTGCCATATTTCATAAATGAAACATGCAGCATCAGCAAGCATTATCCAAATGGATTTAACCATGGCAACGTGTAAAAGGTATCGTTATCAACACAATGTTGATAACGATACCTTTTTCGCTACAAGCCTAGCTTAGTACGTGGTATGTTGCCATCCATGTATGTCTTCCTTGAAGACTCATATAGTACCAATAGGCACAATGCCTTCCGGTACATCAACCAGTTTCCAAACTTGGTCGGTATACATGGAATCCATTTCGGATTTCATGACAGTTTGCCATGATAGGGAGTCGACACCTTGTATCACTTCCTCATAAGTAGTCAGTCTGTTTTCCTCAATAAGATTGACATATTTACGAGGTGAGATCAGAAACCCATACCTCACAGGTTGTTTTCTGACTCTCTCCGACTTACGCGGTTCTTGTGTATTCGAAGATTATGGTACAGTTTCATCATTGATGAACTGTTTGTGTTCCATTAGGACTCGGTGCCTGGAATAGTATTACTCCAATTTTCATCGAGTTTTACTTTCCTCCCACTTACCACTGCATATAAATATTCCTCTTAGGAAAACCGCATGGTGAGCAACAATTACATTGTTCTCTTGTGAGTTGTATAAGTACTATACTTTGGTTACCCTAGGATAACCCACAAATTAGGCACTTATCCGATTTGGGTTCTAGTTTGGTATCATCCAAACATATGCCCAGCATTCCCAAATCTTCAGGAATGAGAAAAACTGGTTTCTTTCCTGTTCATATCTAATATGAAATCTGTCAAACAGATTTTCATGGAACCTTATTCAAAATAAGTTTTACACGGTTTAATGCGTATCCCAAGAAGGAAAATGGTAGCTCAGAGCGACTCATGATTAACCTTATTATGTCTAACAAAATTTGGTTTCTCCGTTTGGACACACCGCTCAATTGAGGTGTTCCGAGAGGAGTCCATTGTGAAAGAATACTATACTCTTTCAGATAATTGAGAAACTTATTGCTTAAGTATTTTCCACCATGGTCTAACCGTGACAGTTTTATACTTTAGCCGATCTTTCTGTCTATTTCGTGCCGAAACTCTTTGAATTTATCAAAAGTTTCTGATTCGTGTTTCAAGAGAAACACATAACCATAATGCGATGCCACATCCGTAAAGGTTACGAAGTGTTCATATCAACCTCTAGCCTAGCTAGATATGGGCCCACTTACGTCACTATGAACGAGGGCTAACAGATCGATGGCACTTGTACTTTTACCAAGTAAAATGTGTTTTAGGCATTTTGCCTAATGAACTAGATTCGTAGACATCATTTGAATAGGATCAAATCCGTCCTAGTATCCACTCTTCAAAAGTGTGGATATACGAGTCTTGTTTAATGTGTCCCAGACAACAATGCCATAAATAAGTCTCATCTGATTAAATCAGTTTGAGCTATTTGTTTGTCATGTTATATGTTTGAGATCCATTTTTATTCAAAATATAAATATTGTTATTCACATCCAATGTGCTTATCTCAATATCATCTTTATAAAATAAAACACTTTAGTGTTCTAGAATATAAAGGTATACCCGCAACAGGTTAAACTCTGATATAGAGATAATATTTCTAGCCAAACTAGGTACATTTTAACAGTTTCCTAATTTAAGTACACACCCAAAGGGTAGTTCCTAAACTTAGGTTTCTACGGTTAAAACAGCGACTCTCTTCCCGTTTCTGATTCGTAGATCGATCTCAACTGAAGTCAGTATCTTGCTCATCAGTAGATTCTGCACATCAATACATATATTATGTACCACATCTAGTATCAAAATCCAATTTTGAAACTAATAGCGAACATGTTTATGACAAACATATTTGAAGCCGGAGCCTTGCCCCTCTTCACTTCCTTCATATTTGAAAGAATACTATTATGTCTAACAAAATTATATAATCAACTATAATTTGAAGTAGTTTGAATACAGTCCAACTGTTTAATTAAAACAAAGATATTAGTCCAACTAATATTTATTTAAGTATTGACGAAAAATGAAATGAGCGCGTATTGGCAAGTATCTAAACGAAATTGTAAATTTAATACTTGCCTCCCACTATTTTTCGGCGAGCCTCTAACCCTCTGTTGAGTACTCGGGAAACCTTGTTTCTAGTGGGCTAGGATCCTGTTAAATAACACACAACCTTGACTTTTGCCAACAAATTGTATGATATTTAACTAGGTAGATCTCTAAGATCAATTGGATCTCATCCAATTCCTAGATCCAGTAGGTGGACATCCAAGTCCGAAACATATATCTTATATATGCCAATATATCCAATATATTGCCTAGCTTTTTTCCTCTGAATCAATTAAGCATTGGCTTTGGCACAACAAACTTAATGATTCCAGTTTAGCGGGACCCATTGACTTTGGAAAGCTTCGTAATCGATGTCGATGGACAAGAAGTGATCTTGACTTTGGCCAACAAATCACAACTTGGACAAGACACCGATATGGAACAAAGCCTTCATGATTCAAACACTTCCGCGATGGACAAAGGTCTTGACTTTGGCCAACAAACCAGTGCCAATCTTGGATCTTGAGAATGAATCACTCAATGGAAGGAAAAACACTTAATATATGTTGAGGGTTTTTCGCGTAATTGGCAACCAATTAATTATCTTTGATTAGGTCTCATCATACACCCTTAAACATGCATTCTAAAAGCATAATAAGGCACGTAAAATAAATTTATAATGATATGCAGATGGATATTTAAAACACTTTGTTCCTAGAACAAATCTCTCCATTTCCTCTCTCACGCTAGCACAAATATTACTTCTACCCAATTACATAACACTTCTAAAGAAACTTCATTTACATTGAGGGGAATAGGTGAGAAGAGAAATACAAAGAATCAAGAAGTAATAGGCTGGACACGCATGTCCAATTTAATAAATTCTAAATTTATAACAATAATTTCCAAAATTGCCCTCACCCATCTAAGATCCATCCGATATACATTATTCATACATCACATCCATGTATTCACACAAAGCATGTTATCAATCAATCTAATCCAATTAATTAATCAGAAATTAATGACCATCCAATGTTCAAACAACGATTTGATTTTGCGCGAGTCCGACTCGTTTTAAGAATAAGTACTCAAAGTACGAATTCTTGAATTATATCAAACTACAATATTAAATCCAATTTAATTTGTATTCAATACTAATTCTATATTTAATTCCAAATTAAATAATTACACTTTTTAATGTGCCTTTACGACTTAGATTCTAAATCTAATCTTATCGGGTCTCAAAGCCCAATTAACATCCAATGTCAATTTAATTAAAGTCCAATGGGCTTTCAATTAATTTCTTAAGGCATGGACTTTGGTCAATATGGGTCAAATCCAAATACCAAAGCCCATTTAAGGAATCACCCTTATTTGCCAAGAAACCAATTTAGGCCCATTAGGCCCAATTAAAATATTAAAGGCCCATTTAATTATATTTGGACTTTATGGATATGGTTTTAGGCCCAATTGGATCCAAACAATTAGCCTAAACCAAACTTGGCCCAACCAAGCCCATTAAGCCCAAATACAACTTTATAAGCCCAATTCCAAATTAAGCCCAATTAATTTAAATCACAAAATTCCAAATTTCACAATTAAATTAATCAAAGTGGATAGCCATGATTAATTAACCAAATTAACATTTCCAAAATACCAATTTATATAATTAATCATGCTTATCATCATCAACACATGTCCAACATTATTGAATCAAAAATCAATCATTTTCATGCTATATCACTCACGACAATTTGGGGTTTTTTAGTCCAATTCCGATTTCAATCCAATTGAATCTCAAATCAACATTTCCCAAGTCATTTAAACTCATCCAATGATTCAAAAAACAAAAATCACCATGACATTATGGCAATAGCAACTTTCGGCCAAGCCTACTAATTTGGGGAAAAATTCATCCAATTCAATTTTCATCAAATTGATCATGCATAACACTATGTTATCATCATTCAAGCATATTCAAACAATCAATTTCATCAAAACATGCTCAAATCAATTTTACCCAATTTTACCCTAAATCCATTTTCATGCTTAAAACAAGACTCTTGATACCATTGTTGGGTTTCTACTATAGTCCCAAGATCAATTTAAGCATTTAAACATGTGAATACATCAAAGTTAAGTTGCGGAATACTCACTTTGATCGGCTTTTGCGATGCGAGGAACAACAAAATTTCTTGCTCCATCCTTGAAGCTCTCGGCCATGGCTCCAATTTGTGCTCCTTGTTGAATCTCCAAGCTCCAAGCTTTATGTGTGATTCCATGCTCATGAATGGGTTTCCCTATCACCTTTGGATGACTCTTTAGTGTGCTAGCACTTGGAAAAATTTGCCACAAATTCTTCCTAAGGCTTTTTCATGCTCTCGGCATTGAGAGAAATTAAGAGGAAGGAAAATGGCCCAAGGCCGAAAATGGGAGAGAAAGAGAAGAGAGGAGTGAGTTATGTTGTATATTTTGGTTTCTAAAACCTAATAAAACATATACAAATCTCTACACATTTGTATTTGTTTTTCCAAAAAACAAAAAAGCAAAAGTGAGGGAAAAATGGCATTAATGCATTCAACAACCACCATCAACTATTCACATCAATCAATGATGACAAGCATCACTTCACTCAAAGAGATGTGACTTCCATCACTTGATTGACTAGTGATTTGACGCTTGATGTGACTTGTGGGCCGCACTTAAATTCGAAATGCGAGTGGGCCTACAAACACTCCCAGGCTCGGGTTGCTAATTCCGAATTAACGAATTTTCCGTTGCGACGTAATTAAATCAAATTTAATTAAATAATTATGCCTAGCAAAATTACTATTCACGTCGCTAGCGAATTAATTCTAAATTAACTCGTTCGCCCAAATTAAAATCTAATTTTAATTCGTCGAAATCTAATTTCGTATAATATATCGAATATATTATTTTATCGATTAATTCAAATTAATCGTTCTCTCTCTATAAATAATATTTTATCCCAGATAAAATATCTCCGTAATTAATCCCAGATTAATTTTCTCTCTCTATAATTAATCCTAGATTAATTATATCTGAGTCATACGTCATCGGTGAATCTTCGGGAAGCGACCCATTAGATCCCCGGATATGTTAGTAGTAAATTCGGTCGTCGGACTATCCGAACACGTACGTACCTAGTACTACGTTTTTACCGATTTACAAGACATGGTTGGCTTCTAGCAAATCACCGTGCCTACCCAATTCTCCAGAAATATTCTTAAAGGAATATGTGATCTATATCAGGGTACTAGTATACGTAGTATTGCGTATTGCGATCCAGTATCGGATGTCACGTGCTAGGCTGGGGCTGAAATTGTGTCTGCCCCGTACGAAGCACATATTGGATCTCTGGTAACTAGTCTCTATAATCGGATAATCATGACCTTGTCATATTATCCCGATGACTGCAGTACATAAGAGCATCAGTTCTTATCCTACGTGATCATCATCTCCACTATGACTGGAGTGATATTTCCATCTCGACATCACACCCAATACACTACGATTCTCAATATACCCAGAAGAGGCGTACACAGAACCGGTTAAAGCCCTGGACGACCAAAACCAAAGTATATTGATTGTCGCAAGTATTAGCGGTGCAAGTCTCTGGTTAAGACCAAATACACCTACCCTGATTCGACTTCCATAGACACATAGTCATACTACCAATGGAATTTCGAGAGGTCTATCCAGAGCGAAGCTGTTCCGTACAATCGGTAAACACAACCTCTTATCGCACTTGCATAAGTATCTGATACTTAAATATATGAGAACTATGATGTTATGCTCCCACAACGCGCACAAGTGCAATACTAGTCTATTCCGCATTATCGATGTCCAATCTCGATAATACTACGACTAGAGATTATTTAATGATTAAACCTTTATGGATTGATACGTCTCATATCATCTCAATGCCGAACTAATCATAATGACCTTTTATCATTTATATATCCGGTAATCCAATTACAAATGATAAAAGAGCAATTTCCTTTGTCATATAGTTAATTTGTACAACAACACCATGATCTGTATAAATAGTGATGCTATGGGTCATAATTGTCCAACAGAATGTTCCCAGTCGACTGAACCAGATGAAGGTCAGGATAATCTTCATACTACTAATCAAAGGACCAGAGGAGTCTTCAATGTCGTCTGGACCAGATGAAGGCCAAGTCTTGAGCTTGACTCTATGTGAGCCATGGGGAATGTTCCAGTAGACTGAACTAGTTGAAGGTCATGATTATCTTCAAATTGCTAGAAAAAAGACTAGGGGAGCCTTCATTGTCGTCTGGACCAGATAGATGCCAGGTCTTGAACTTGACTCTAAACGAGCCATGGTGAATGTTCCAGCTGAGTGAACCTGTTGAAGTCAAGGATAATCTCCATACTACTGGTCAAAGGACTATGGGAGTCTTCAATGTCGTTGGACCAGATGAAGGCCAAATCTTGAGCTTGACTCTACGTGATCCATGAGGAATGTTCCCAGTCGACTGAACAAGATGAAGGTCAAGACAATCTCCATTCGGCTGGGTTCATACTGTCGTGTCGAATGAGGGAAATATTTATATATGTGATGATGAACATTGTTAGTATGTATCACTAAATATTCATACATGTCATCTGGTGGCTCCGTCGAATGGGCCAATTAGTGGTTCTTCAAACGTGTGCTCTGTCGTCTAGAGGCTGGGTCGTCTGAACTTTTTGATAGAATTTTAGGGTCCATAAGGGTTTTCATTCCATTGGACCTGGTGATGGTCTATGAGAGACTACACACCATTAGACCTGATGAAGGTCGTTTTAAGAAGAAAAATATTTAATTTTTATACATACTAGTGTGGGGCTCGCTCTTTTGCCGATTGATTAAAATTTAAGTAATTTTTTTATAATAATAAAATATTTGATGAGGAATCAAATTATGGATATGATTTTTATATTTTAAATAAAAGAGAAATCATATGTAATAAAAGCGAAGAAAAAAATAGAAAAATAAATTTAGGATTTCTATTACAAATTTACAAAATAAATTCTTTTTTTTTTTTGGTTGGGTCAGTAGTATACGAAGTGGTTTTATAATTTTGGGTCAAACCCAATTGCATAGATTGGTCGAAGATGGCAAATATTGGGCCAAAGCTTTTTAAGCCCAACACGGAAAATATCGTGCTGTGAAGCAAGACAATTTGTAACATAAATGGTAAATTATTATAATCAAATAAGCAAATATTTTTTATTCTTATTTTATTCATTTATTATATAGTACAATAATAATAAACCTTTATTTTATCTGACCCCATTTCTAATCACAAGTCACTATGGGGTCCAAATAAGAATGGCTTCTTGGCCCAATAAGAATCTAAGATCACGTGAAATGCCAAAAATTGGAACGTTTGACCATTGACTTCAAGTCAAGTCTCTTAAAAAAGAATTAAACATTCAGAAGACAGAAGGTTCATGCCTTAGACAGGGTCAAAAGTCATGTCTCTTGAAATGCAATGGTTAATATTAGATTGGGCAATCCGACCTAATCTTGTCCCTTCCCATCTTAATTATGATTTGGGATAAAAATATTGTTGATGGTGTTTTTAAGCACTATGATATTTAAGCAGCACGATAAGGGGTAAAAATGTAATTCCTTTCTCGATCGAGACCACTAATACCGACCCGGCCACACGAGTTTGGGTCCGAGCACTTATGAGCGGTAACCCGACCACTTGAGATCGGATGACTGGGCATTATCAGATCGATAGCAGCATTCTCAGTTCAAAGGATTATTATGACCGACCACATGAAGACCGACCTCGTGAAAACCGAGCATAAGACAAGAGATGTTCGGGAAGATAAGACATTCTATCCATACAAGATAAGATAATAAGTTATCCTATTTTCATAAAGAGAACTGATGAGTCAGTATCCTAAAAGGATAAAAGAAGTAAAAGAATATCTGATTAGGAATCCTTATGTGAAAATGAAATAGTTTTGACTAGGAATCCTTATGGGAAAAATGAATAGTTTCAACTAGGAAATTCTTGTAGGAGAAGGAATCTGAAGTCTATACTATTATAAATAGAAGGGTAGAGTGTGCATAAGGGGAACAAGTTGAAAGTTGAGATGAGAATCAATATCAAGATCATTGCGATCAGACTTGTAAACACAAGAGATATCAGAGAAGCATATCTCAATAATAAAATATCGTATGTTTTGTGTCCATGGACGTAGGTTGGATCTGATCCGCCGAACCACGTTAAATCTCCTTGTTGATTGGTGTATTTATCTGGCTTTTGCTAAATTTGCTTTTGGTTCCCCCATAACCAAACAAATTCATTATTGATGGAGGATTGGCCTCGGGTAATATTCCCATATTGCCCTGAGACTAAAATCAGCCGTCAACAGTTGGCGCCGTCTGTGGGGAACTTTCAAAAAGCAACTCACGTAGTAAGACAATGGCGGAGGGTGGAAATCATCAATCTTCAGAGAGTCCGGCAACAGACTGGATGAAAAAGATGGAAGAAAACATGAAATCCATGATAGATCAGGACAACGAGAGACCCGAAGGCGGAACCAGTCGAAGAGAGGTGAGAAAGCAGAAGGGAAAATGGTGGTAGATACCAGTGAGGATGATGGACCCAGGAGGAGGGGCCCCTACGGGATAAAATCCGTGGTTGTAGAAAAAGATTCACAAACAGATGACACATGGGAAGAAGAGGAAAGAGGACGAAGAGAACAATCACCTAATCCTTCCTACGATAGCCTCCACGACTCCTGAAGAGAAGGCATGGAATATAGCGAGGATGTGCAAGAAATTTCAAACCATGAGGAACGCCGTACCCGGGGCATAGGACGCACAGAGAAGCACAGAAAACAACACGCCAGCACCACTAACGAGATAAAATCTTGGTTAAAAAAAGAGATGACCAAGTGGGGGGTAGGCCGCAAGGCTGATGCAAGTGATGCCCGGGACAGTGAGGAGGAATCTCCCATCGCGGAAAAAATAAGGTCGGCAAAATTCCCAAAACGATTCAACATGCCAACCATGGCACCCTACAAAGGCCACTCTAACCCGAAATCGCACATCGAAAGCTTTGTCTTGTTGATGGAAGTCCATGGAGTAGTAGGAGATGCCATCTGCAAAGTGTTCCCCCTAACTTTAGGTGGACCCGCCATCCTATGGTACAGAAGTCTGGCTCCGGGGAGCATCGGAGGCTTCACACAACTTAAGAAGTTGTTCATTCGACACTTTAAAGGGGCCTGCGTTCCCAAAAAGACGATTGGAGAATTGAGACTTATGAAGCAAGGAGATGACGAGCCCCTGAAAAATTTTATTGAAAGATACCACAACATGGTACTGGAAGTCGGGGGATATGAGTCCCTAGAAGCCCTATAAAGCTTAAAGGGAGCCCTAAAGATCGGGAAGTTATGGACTCATCTGAGAATCCAGGACACGCCGGATTATGCCACCGCCCTAGAGGTAGCCCGAAAGTTCGTCTTGGTAGAAAGCGAAGAAAAAATCTCGCGAAGTGGGACGGCCATTCGGGAAAGAACAGCAAGAACAAAGGTCCCCCGACGACCGGACAGGGAATTCAAAAGATTCAATACGAAACCCAAAGAATTCAAACCGATACCTCGAAGAAGAGATCAGGAAAGAGGGGTCGCGACCCAGGTGAATCATGTAGTCCGAGAAGAAAAAATATGATCCCCTGAGCAAGTCACCAGGGCAAATCATCATGGAGATACAGGAAAAAGGCCTCTTGATAGAACCCGACCTCAGGAGGTTCCCTCAGATAAAAGGAACCAGAAGTCTTACTGCATACATCATAACATGAGGGGGCACACAACGGACGAATGCAAATATCTGCTGGAACAGATGGAGGACCTAGCCCGAAATGGATATCTAAATAGTTATATCGACCATGAAACCATGGCGGCTAGATAGAGGGCACGAAACCGACAGGTGAACATCATCACGGGGGAAGTACACTGGCCGGGTACTCTAACCGGTCAAGAAAAAACTATAGCCGAGCTCAAGGGGCAGAGCTGCTAAGAACATAAAGATCCCCGACACTACAAGGGGGTCGGTCGGTGCCCATAATGTTCACCGACGAGGATGCACGAGGGGTGAGTTTTCCCCATGATTATGCGCTGATAATTAAAGCTACAATCAGCGGCACTGAGGTGGATAGAATCCTGGTAGACCCCAGAAGCGCGGTAGACATAATATCCAAAGAAGCCTTAGAAAGCCTGGGAGTAGAATACGTAACCCTAACTAATGACGGCACCCCCTATATGGTTTTGGAGGCTCAACGGTCATCCCGCTGGGAAGAATACAACTGGCAACAACCATCGGAACTCACCCCAGAACCCGGACAGTCATGGTAAACTTCACCGTGGTGGACTGCCTGAGTAGTTACCAAGTCATTGTCGGCCGACCTTTTATGATGAAAACAAAGGCGGTGATGTCCTGTTACTACTTGAAACTGAAATTTCCTACCCGGGAAGGGATCAGAATCATATGCGGAAGTCAGAAAATAGCCCGTAGTGTTTCGCCACTCTCTCACGAGAAACCCTCTGCATCGAAGGAAGCACCAGGAAGAGGCAAAGGGAGAAGACGAGGAGGAAAATCCAAGGAAGGACCCGGGTCCTCGCCCGGATAAAGTTGCCCGGCTAGAAGCAGCCGAAGAATTAGAAGAAATCAACCTGTTCGGACCGAATAAAAGCATAAAGATAGAGGGGAACTTGGACGAAATCCTAAAAAAGGACCTGCTGGAATGCCTACGGGAGTACCCCGACATCTTCGCATGGGGACACAATGACATGCCCGGGATTGATCCAAAGTTCATCAGTCACCGCTTGGCAGTAAACCCGACACACAAACCAGTTAAGCAGAAAAAAGAATCTTTAACCAAGAACGGTGCAGAGCAATGGCGTCCAAAGTGGAAAAACTGTTAAAAGCAGGCTTCATCAGAGAAGTCAAGTACCCTGAATGGGTTTTGAACGTGGTATTGGTAAAGAAAGCAAACGGGAAGTGGAGGATGTGCGTGGACTTCACCGACCTCAACAAGGCATGCCCGAAGGACAGCTTCCCACTGCCAAACGTAGATCAGCTGGTAGATACAACAGCCTGCAAGGGACTGCTGAGCTTTATGGACGCCTTCTCAGGATACAACCAGGTCAAGATGCACCCTGCTGACGAGGAGGAAAACAACTTTTGTCACTGATCAGGGGCTTTACTGTTATAAAGTAATGCCCTTCGGATTAAAAAACGCAGGAGCCACCTTTCAGAGACTGGTCAACAAGATTTTCAAACTACTCATCGGCACAACAATGCTGGTGGTGTATGTTGACGACATGATAACAATGTCTGAGGCGCCAGGGTGCCACATGACCGACCTGAAGAAAACCTTTGAGTTATTGAGGAAATACCATTTAAAACTCAACCCAGAAAAGTGCGCCTTCGGGGTGGCCTCCGGAAAGTTTTTAGGCTACATGATGAGCTCCAGGGGCATAGAAGCAAATCCACAAAAGATACAAGCCGTACTGGACTTGAAATCTCCCAGGACGGTGACAGAAGTTCAAAGTCTAACCAGTAGGCTAGCCGCGCTTAACCGATTCATCTCCCGAGCAACCGAAAAATGCCACCCTTTCTTCAAAGCCATCAAGAAAGCCCAAAAAGGGATCGACTGGACTCCGGAGTGCGAGGAGGCCTTCCAACAACTGAAACAATATATAGCACAGCCCCCGCTCCTAGCAAAACCTCTCCCAGGAGAGACATTATACTTGTACTTGGCTGTTTCAAAACACGCAGTAAGTTCGGTGCTGGTGCAAGAGGCTGACCGAATCCAAAGACCAGTATACTATGTCAGCAAAGCCCTGTTGGACACAGAAACCCGGTATCCCGTACATGAACTAGTCGCCTTATCTTTGATCACCCCAGCTCGGAAATTGCGGCCTTACTTCCAAGCCCACCCTATCAAAGTTTACACCGACCACCCCTTGCGACAGATCTTACAAAAACCAGAGGCCTCGGGAAGGTTGATGAAGTGGTCGGTGGAGTTAAGCGAGCACGACATCTCCTACCTTCCGAGGGTAGCAATGAAAAGACAGGCTTTGGCAGATTTTGTTACAGAATTCACCGAACCCAGATCTTGACGGTAGGGGAAGACAAGTGGGAGATGTCAGTAGACGGGTCTGTCAGCTCATAGGGCGGCGGAGCGGATCGTGTTAAAAAATAACATGGGGGAAGAAGTATTGTTTGCCTTAAGGTTCGCCTTCGAAACCACGAACAATGAGGCAGAGTACGAAGCAATCTTGGCCGGATTAAGGCTATGTACAGTAGTAGGAGTCCACAACGTGGTAGTAGTAAGGAGTGACTCTCAGCTAGCCATTCAACAACTAAAGGAGAGAATTTCAGGCCAGGGAGCCGACCATGATAGCTTACTTAGCCGAAGTAAAAAAGATGATGGAGAAAGTAGGGAACGTACGCTTTGAACAAATCGGACGAGAAGGCAACTGTGAAGCAGACTTCCTGGCCCGGCTCGCATCCTCAATGAAGACCGAGGATCCCAGAAGAATCCCCTAATCTGCCTCTGAGAAAATAGCGTAGGAGAACTCGAAGTAGGAACCCTGGATAAAGAAGATGAAACTTCATGGCTACAACCGATCAGAAAATATTTGGAAACAGGAGAGGCACCCGAGGACAGAAAGGAAGCCAGAAAACTAAAATTCAAAAGCACCAAGTTTTCCTTAATCGAAGGGGTACTCTACCGAAGGGGCTACACCGTACCCCTCCTGAGATGCTTGGCGAAAGAGGAAGCAGATTATGTGCTCAGAGAAATCCACGCAGGCATCTGCGGAAGTCACACGGAGGAAGATCAATCACCTTTAAAGCCTTAGACAAGGATTTTACTGGCCGACCATGCATCAGGACAGTGTGAGGGTAGCTCAAAAATGTGAAGGTTGTCAGAAAAATGCCAACATCCACCATCAACCGTCAGGAACAATTACCCACCCTGTCCAGCCCCTGGCCGTTCGCACAGTGGGGGCTAGCTATCATAGGGCCAATGCCAAAAGGGCGAGGGCAGGCGAAATATGCAATCGTGGCCATAGACTATTGTAGAGTTTCAATCAAGTCCCAAGGATCACAAACATGCATAAAAACGAGTTGAATGCACAAATGAGTAAGGCGGAATACATACTCACATTGATGGGTTTGATGCTAGGAAGAACAAGACCAAAAACGCACTGCATGTTACTGCTCGGCAGTGAGCTGCGCACAGGTGGATGCTCGGCGTTGGTGGTGGTGGTCTCCTCCATGTTCGGCCATTGATGACCTCCATTGAAGCTCCAAGCTTCAAGCTTCCAAAAGGATTCCAAGCTCACAAATTCGTTTCCCTATCACCTATGTATAACCCAAGGTGTGCTAGCACTCATATTTTGTAACAAAACACTCTCACTGCTTGCTCTTTCAATTCGGCAGTGACCAAAATGAGAAGAAGAAGAAAAAAATGGCTCTAAGCCGTGAATGAGAGGGAGAAGAAAAGAGAGGGAGAGGAAGAGATGCGTGAGTGGTGAGAGAGAGAGAGAAAATGATTTTGGTTTATATATTTATTTTATTTTCCAAAAAACAAAAACAAATATATATAAATCATTTTCATATATATATATCAAAAGTAAAAAAGTAAAAGTTTATTAATGCTTTTTCCAACAACCATATCACTTCTACTTTTTACTTTAAGTCACATCACATCATTTAATAAAGTGACATGTTGTCAAGTCACATCACTCAAAGTGACAATTGATTTGACGCATGATGTGACTAACGATTTAACGCTTGATGTGACTTGCGTGCCGTGCTCGAATTCGAAATGCGAATGCGCTCGCAATCACTCTCGGACTCGGGTTCGCTAATTCCAAATTAACGAATTTTCCGTCGCGTCGTAATTAAATGATTACGCCTAATGAAATCACTATTCACGTCGCTAACGAATTAATTCTAAATTAATTCGTTCGCCCGAATTAAAATCTAATTTTAATTCCGCGTCGAAATCCAATTTCTTATAATATATCGATATATTATTTTATTCGATTAATTCCAAATTAATCGTTCTCTCTCTTTAATTAATATTTTATCCCAGATAAAATATCTCCGCAATTAATCCCAGATTAATTTTCTCTCTCTTCTAATTAATCCTAGATTAATTAAAGTGCGAGTTATACATCATCGGTGAATCTTCAGGAAGCGACCCATGAGATCTCCGGATATGTTGGCAGTAAATACGGTCGTCGGATAATCCGAACACGTAAGTACCTCGTCGTACTACGTTTATACCGATTTACAAGACAAGGTTGGCTTCTAACAAAGCGCCATGCCTACCCAATTCTCCAGAAATATTCTTACAGGAATATATAGATCTGTATCAAGCGTAGTATACCGTAGTATTGTGTATATCGGCCCAGTATCGGATAGTCACGTGCTAGGGCTGGGGCTGGATAAGTGTCTACCCCCCGTCCGAAGCACATGTCGGATGTCTGATAACTAGTCTCTATAATTGGATATGCATGACCTAGTCATAACATCCCGATGGTTGCGCAACACTTAAGAGCACTAGTACCGTATCCTGCGTGACATCATCTCCAATATGACTGAAGTGATACTTCTGTCTTGACATCACACCCAATACACTACGACTCTCTGATAAACCCAGAAGTGGAGTACGCAAACCGGTTAAAGCCCTGTACCACCAAGACCAAAGTCTATCGATTATCGTAAGTATTAGCGATGTAAGTCTCAGGTTAAGACTATACACACCTACCTTGATTTCGGCCTCCCATAGACACATAGTCATAATACCAATGGGATTCCGAGGGGTCTATCCAGAGCGAAGCTGTTTCCCGTACCATCGGTGAAACACGACTCCTATCGCACTTGCATAAGTATCCATACTTATATATATGAGACTATGCCGTTGTGCCCTCACAACGCGCACAAGTGCAATACTAGCCTATTCCGCATTATTGATGTCCTATCTCGATAATACTCCGGCTAGGGATATTTAATGATTAATCCTTCGTGGACTGATACTGTCTCATATCATCTCAATCCAGGAACTAATCATATGGACCTCTCTTCATTTATATATCTATGGTGATTTAATCACAAATGATGAGAGTGCAATTTCCTTGTCACATAGTTAATTTGCTACAACAACACAATGATCTGTACAAATAGTGACGTTATGGGTCATTTTATCCAACAATCTCCCACTTGGCACATAGCCAGTCACTCAAGTGTCCAACACCCGAACTATGTACGGTTCGCTCAAATTGCTGAGGAAAGGTTTTCGTCAGCGGATTTGCGTAATTATCTTCTGACGCAATTTATACGACCATCACATCGCCACGATGTATGATCCGAACGAATCAGATGATATAGAAGTATATATCTGGATCGTCGATGAGACCATTAATTCTTTAGCCTGTGCTGACGCCTAGCTCAGCCGCTAACAGAACTATATCTAATCTAATTAGATTTATTATCAATCCAAATGGCTTCTATTGCTGCCTCAACTGCAGCAATAATCCGAATTTGTTGTTTATTCGGCAACATTTATCTTGCTCGGAATATTTCCAGCTTACTGTCCCGTTATTCAAACTTTATAGTACCTTATTATTTAATTGTTTGGAAACTTGCAGCAGTGATCCCAGTCACTTCAAGTTCTCCATCTCCATAGTTTAAGACAACATCTTTAGTTCTCTCAGATACTAACAGATGTTCTTAATCTTCAATCCAGTGACTATCACTTGGATTGACCCGATTGTGACTCCATATGCTCGAAGCGTATGAGACACCAATATAAGTACATTTTAAATGTACAATTTCCAGAGTGTTAACAACTCCAAATCTATCCCTGTAGATCTTTATTCCTTGAATAAGGTTGTTACTCCCCAGAATTCTACGGAGAATTTCTTATGAAAGCCAAGCTTTCACCGATAGCTTTATTGGAATTTCATTGTCAGTGCCCTCTCCCACTAACCTCCTTATATACACAAGAATTATTTCGTTTTGAGTCAATCATCATAAACCATTATGATTATTTCAAAACGTCAGTTCCAAGAACCTTATGATTGTTTCAATCCAAACATGGATCGAATAACCCGCAAACCTTGTTTGTCGGTTATAAAAAATCGTCAGGATGTTGTAAGCATCCTCCAAAAGGTTTCCTTTTCAGGAAAGCGATTTTGATCTATAACTGACACATTTCATAAATGAAATACGCAGTTATCAACAAGCATCTTCAAAATGGATTTACCATGGCAACAGGTAAAAGGTTGAACCGTTATTAACACAATGTTGATAACGATACCTTTCGTCAAAAGCCCGGCTTTGTACGTTGGTATGTTGCCTTCCATGTATGTCTTCCCTGAAGACGTTTAATGTACCATAGGCACAATGCCTTGTGGTACAACAACTAGTATCCAAAATAGTTGTTAAACATGGAATCCATTCCGGACTCATGGCACTTTGCCATAATAGGGAGTCGATACCTTGTATCACTACCTCATACGTAATCAGTTGGTGTACCTTCATAAGATTGCCATCTTTATGAGGTTAGATCAGAAACCCATACCCTAGGTTGTTTTCTGACTCTATCCGATATACTCAGTTCTTGTGTATTCGAAGATTAATGGTATAGATTCATCATAGATGAACTATTTGTGTTCCATTAAGGACTTCGTGCCTTGAACAGTATTACTCCGATTTTCATCGAGTATCACTATCCTCCCACTGACCACTGCATATCGGTATTCCTCTTAGGAAAACCGCATGGTGAGCAACAATCACATTGTTCTCAAGTGAGATTTATAAGTACTATACTTATGGTTTCCCTTAGGATAACCTATATTGGCACTTATCCAATTTGGGTCCTTAGTTTGGTATCATCCAAACGTTATGCCTGGCATACCCAAATTATCAGGAATGAGAAACCTCGTTTCTTCCTGTTCATATCCTATATGACATCTGTCAAACAGATTTATATGGAACCTTATTCTAAATAAGTTATTGCACTGTTAAAACTTATCCGTTGAAGGAAATGGTAGCTCAGAACGACTCATGATTAGCCTTATCATGTCTAACATGATTCGGTTAATCCGTTCGGACACACCGTCACTTTGACGTGTTCCGAGAGGAGTCCTCATCTGAAAGAATACATACTCTTTCATGTATGTACGAAACTTACTGTGCTTAAGTATTTTCCATTACGGTCTTACCGTGGCGGAATAATACTACAGCCGATCTGTTTATTTCTTGGTCGAAACTTCAAAAGTTTACGATCTGCGTTCTTCAAAAGAAACACAAACCATAACGTGATGCCACATCCGTTAAGGTCACGAAATATTCATGTTCACATCTAGCCTAGCTAGATATGGGCCCACTTACTTCACCATGAATAGGGCTAACAGATCGGTGGCCCTTTTACTATTACCAAGTAAATAGTATTTTAGGTACTTTACCTAATAAACTAGATTCGCAGACTTTATTTGAATAGTCAAATCAGTCCTAGTACCCACTCTTCAAAAGTGGATATACGAGTCTAGTTAATTGTGTCCTAGACAACAATGCCAAAAATAAGTCTCTATTGATCAAATAAATTTGAGCTATTTATTTGTCATTTTATATGTTTGAGATTTTATTATATTCAAAATATAAATTCTGTTATTTACATCTAATGTATTTATCTCAGTATCATCTTTATATAATAAAACACTTAGTGTTCTATAATATAAAGGTTTTATCCGCAACGGATTAAACACTGATATAGAGATAATGTCTCTAGTCAAACTAGTTACATTATAACAGTTCCTAATTTAAGTACACACCCGAAGGGTAGTTCCTAAACTTAGGTATCTACGGTCGAAACAGCGACTTTCGTCCCGTTTCCGATTCGCAGAGCAATCTCAGCTTGAAGTCAGTATCCTGCTCAAAGCAGATTCTGAACATCAATACATATATTTTATGTACCACACTAAGTATTTAAAATCTAATTTCAATACTAGCTGTGAACATAACTAAGACAAACATTTTCAAAGTAAGAGCATTGCCCTTTCTTTAATTCCTTCGTGTCTGCCATATCCAAATGGTAGTCACTTTGGGATATGTCAGTTATCTTTTCAATATTTCACAAACTTTGGCCAAGCCTTGGGTTTCGAATATCGAAACGATGTGCACCTCGTGCTACATGCCCAATTGCAAACTTTGACTTTATCTCCTCCAGAATAGTCAATTAATTCTCCAAGAATTATAAATTGGCAATTTTAATACTTCTTAAATCTAATATTAGATTTATGACAAGTATATTAAATTAAGCATTAAAGTCATCATCACATAAATCTTCCAAAGATTTTATGCTCTACTTATTTTGCTTAATTTTGGGCTTAAGGTATAATAAGTTATTTTATCAAATAAAGTAACCTATTATTTATTCCCAATTTGAAAATTAAATCATTTAAAAATTTTAATCCCAGATTATATTTTAAATATCCAACTTTTCAATTTTATCTTGATTACAATAGTCCAACTATTTAATCAACGATTAGTGGTACTATATATTATAATGATTATAATAGTCCAACTATATAATCAAATATAATCCAAATTAATTAACCTCAATTACATTGATTACTATAATCCAATTATAAAATCAACTGTAAACTGAAATTAATTAATTCAAATATATTGATTAATATAATCCAATTATTTATAATCAAGTATAATACAGTCCAACTGTTTATTAAAACAACAATTTAAATATTAGTCTAACTAACATTTAATCTAATGACGAAATAATTTAAATGAGCGCGTATGGCGAGTAATTGAACGAGTATTGCAAATTCAATTCTTGCCTCCCACTATTTTTCGTCGAGCCTCTAACCCTCTGTCGAGTACTCGGGAAACCGTGTTTCCTAGTGGGCTAGGATCCCGTTAAATATCACACAATCTTGACTTTGGCCAACAAATTGTATGATAATTAACTAGGTAGATCTCTAAGATCAATTGGATCTCATCCAACTCCTAGATCCAGTAGGTGGACATCCAAGTCCCAAACATATATCTTATATATGCCTATACATCGAATGTATACCCTAACCTTTTTCCTCTGAATCAACTAGGCCTTGGCTTTGGCACAACAAACCTAGTGATCCCAGTCAAGCGCGGACCCATTGACATGGAAGCTTCGTAATCAATGTCAATGGACAAGAAGTGGTCTTGACTTTGGCCAACAAACCACAACTTGGACACGACACCGATATGGAACAAAGCCTTCGTGATTAAAACACATCTTCGACGGACAAGGGCTTGACTTTGGCCAACAACCCCTGCCAATCTCGGATCTTGAGTAAAATCACTCAATGGAAGGAAAATAAACGCTTGATATTTAACGAGGGTTTTTCGCGTGCAAATTGGCTACCAATTTAATTATCTTTGTTAAGGTCTCATCATCATCATACACCCTTAAACATCCATTCTAAACACATAATAAAGCGCATATGATAAAATAATAATGATATGCGGATGGATATTTTACACATTGATCCTAGATCAAATCTCTCACTTTCTCTCTCCAGCTAGCACATGTATTTACTTCTACCCCGTTACACTACACTTCTAAAGAAACCTCATTTACATGGAGGGGAATAGGTGAGAAGAAATACAAAGAAATAGGAGATAAGGCTGGACACGCAGGTCCAATTTAATAAATAAATCAAATTTATTACAATTTCCAAAATCGCCCCACCCGGCTAATATCCATCCGATATACATTATTCAAACATCACAACCATGTATTCATACAAGCATGTTATCAATCAATCTAATCCAATTAATTAATCTTGATAATTAGTGATCATCCAATGTTCAAACAACGATTTGATTTTGTTCGAGTCAAACTCGTTTTTGCGAATAAGTACTTAAAGTACTAATTCTATGAATTAAATTAAATTACATAATTAAATCCAATTTAATACGCATTTAATTCTAATTCATTATTTAATTCCAAATTAAATATTACACTTTATAAAATAAACCTTTACGACTTAAATTCCAAATTTAATCGTTACGGGTCTCAAAGCCCGATTAATATCCAATATTGATTTAATTAAAGTCCAATGAGCTTTTAATTAATTTCTTGAGGCGTTGACTTTTGGTCAACTCGGGTCAAACCCGCAACCAAAGTCCAATCCGGGAGTTACCCCATAAGCCCATAAATTAATTTAGGCCCATTAGGCCCAATTAAACGTTAAAGTTTATTAGTTGCATTTGGGCCTTTTGGAAGCGGTTTTGGGCCTAATTGGATCAACCAATTTTGGCCTAAACCAACTTTGTACAACAAAGTCCAATAAACCCAATAACAACTTAAAAGCCCAAATCCAATTTTAAGCCCAATAATTTAATTCCAAAAATTCCAAATTTTCCAATTAAATTACCTAAAGTGTATGGCATTATTAATTGCCCAAATCAAAGTTTCCAAAACACCAAATTTGTCCAATTAATCATGCTTAACATCAATTAATCATGTCCAACATAATTAAATCCAAATCAAACCCAATTTATACATGCTAAAGTCTCGGCCAAAGAGGGAAATTATGCCCAAATCAAATTCAATCCAATTGAACCCAATCAAACATAAATTCAACATCCCCAAATGATTTCTAAGTCATCCAATGAACAAAAATCAAAAAACCAAGACAATAGGGCACTTGCCAATTCGGCCATCACAAGCAAATTGGGGAAAAATTGTTCCAAACACTTTTCATCAAATTGATCTAATCAATCATCAATTAAACAACATTCAAGCATTCTAAATCATCCAATTTCATTAAACATGCTCAAAATCAAGTTTACCCAAATTTGTCATGCCCAAAATTTAGGGAAAAATGGATCCAACCAAATTTCATGAAATTGATTATGCACAACATCAATTCAACCTCATTCAAGCATACTATACTAAACAATTTAATCATTTGATGCTCAAATTGAGTTTACCCAAATTAAAGTTTTGGCCAACATTAAGCAAATTGGGGAAAATCAATCCAATTAATTTTTCTTCAAATTGATTACATATAACTCTAATTAATTCGTATACAAGCATTCTTAAACAAACAATTTGTCAAAATCATGCTTAAATCAAAAAGCCCCAAATTTTGCTCAAGAACCCTAATTCGTTTTATGCAACCAATAGCTCAAGATACCATTGTAGAGTTTCAATCAAGTCCCAAGGATCACAAACATGCATAAAAACGAGTTGAATGCACAAAGGAGTAAGGCGGGATACATACTCACATTGATGGGTTTGATGCTAGGAAGAACAAGACCAAAAACGCACTGTATGTTACTGCTCGGCAGTGAGCTGCGCACAGGTGGACTGCTCGGCGTTGGTGGTGGTGGTCTCCTCCATGTTCGGCCATTGATGACCTCCATTGAAGCTCCAAGCTTCAAGCTTCCAAAAGGAATTCCAAGCTCACAAATTCGTTTCCTTATCACCTATGTATAACCCAAGGTGTGCTAGCACTCATATTTTGTAACAAAACACTCTCACTTGCTTCTCTTTCAATTCGGCAGTGACCAAAATGAGAAGAAGAAGAAAAAATGGCTATAAGCCGTGAATGAGAGGGAGAAGAAAAGAGAGGGAGAGGAAGAGATGCGTGAGTGGTGAGAGAGAGAGAGAAATGATTTTGGTTTATATATTTATTTTATTTTCCAAAAAAAAAAACAAATATATATAAATCATTTTCATATATATATATATCAAAAGTCAAAAAGTAAAAGTTTATTAATGCTTTTTCCAACAACCATATCACTTCTACTTTTTACTTTAAGTCACATCACATCACTTTAATAAAGTGACATGTTGTCAAGTCACATCACTCAAAGTGATAATTGATTTGACGCATGATGTGACTAACGATTTGACGCTTGATGTGACTTGCGTGCCGCGCTCGAATTCGAAATGCGAATGCGCTCGCAATCACTCTCGGGCTCGGGTTCGCTAATTCCAAATTAACGAATTTTCCGTCGCGTCGTAATTAAATGATTACGCCTAACGAAATCACTATTCACGTCGTTAATGAATTAATTCTAAATTAATTCGTTCGCCCGAATTAAAATCTAATTTTAATTCCGCGTCAAAATCCAATTTCTTATAATATATCGAATATATTATTTTATTGATTAATTCCAAATTAATCGTTCTCTTTCTTTAATTAATATTTTATCCCAGATAAAATATCTCCGCAATTAATCCCAGATTAATTTTCTCTCTCTTCTAATTAATCCTAGATTAATTAAAGTGCGAGTTATACATCATCGGTGAATCTTCAGGAAGCGACCCTTGAGATCTCCGGATATGTTGGCAGTAAATACGGTCGCCGGATAATCTGAACACGTAAGTACCTCGTACTACGTTTATACCGATTTACAAGACAAGGTTGGCTTCTAGCAAAGCGCCATGCCTACCCAATTCTCCAGAAATATTCTTACAGGAATATATAGATCTGTATCAAGCGTAGTATACCGTAGTATTGTGTATATCGGCCCAGTATCGGATAGTCACGTGCTAGGGCTGGGGCTGGATAAGTGTCTACCCCGTCCGAAGCACATGTCGGATGTCTGGTAACTAGTCTCTATAATCGGATATGCATGACCTAGTCATAACATCCCGATGGTTGCGCAACACTTAAGAGCACTAGTACCGTATCCTGCGTGACATCATCTCCAATATGACTGAAGTGATACTTCCGTCTTGACATCACACCCAATACATTACGACTCTCTGATAAACCTAGAAGTGGAGTACGCAGAACCGGTTAAATCCCTGTACCACCAAGACCAAAGTCTATCGATTATCGTAAGTATTAGTGATGTAAGTCTCAGGTTAAGACTGTACACACCTACCTTGATTTCGGCCTCCCATAGACACATAGTCATAATACCAATGGGATTCCGAGGGGTCTATCCAGAGCGAAGCTGTTTCCCGTACCATCGGTGAAACACGACCTCCTATCGCACTTGCATAAGTATCCAATACTCATATATATGAGAACTATGCCGTTGTGCCCTCACAACGCGCACAAGTGCAATACTAGCCTATTCCGTATTATTGATGTCCTATCTCGATAATACTCCGGCTAGGGATATTTAATGATTAATCCTTCGTGGACTGATACTGTCTCATATCATCTCAATCCAGGAACTAATCATATGGACCTCTCTTCATTTATATATCTATGGTGATTTAATCACAAATGATGAGAGTGCAATTTCCTTGTCACATAGTTAATTTGCTACAACAACACAATGATCTGTGCAAATAGTGACGCTATGGGTCATTTTATCCAACAACTATTTCACAAAATGGGCAGAAGCCGAGCCGCTATCCACCATCACGGAGAAAAAGGCCACAGAATTTGTAAAGAAGAACATAATCTGCAGGTTCGGAATGCCCCGGGCGATCATCACCGTCAACGGGAAACAATTCGATAGCAAAAGATTCAGGAAGCTCTGCGAAGACCTCCAGATCGCTTTAAAATTTGCCTCGCCAGCCCATCCCAAGTCAAACGGACAGGTTGAGGCAACAAACAAGACCATCAAGGCAAACCTTAAAGCTCGGCTCAGATCATGCAAAGGCTTATGGGTCGAAGAATTACCAGAAGTGCTATGGGCACATCGGACGACCTACAAAGATTCCACATGGGAAACACCATTTTCCATATCATACGGATGCGAGGCCTGTTGGACAAAATGACCCATAGCGTCACTATTTGGACAGATCATTGTGTTGTTGTAGCAAATTAACTATGTGACAAGGAAATTGCACTCTCATCATTTGTGATTAGATCACCATAGATATATAAATGAAGAAAGGTCCCTATGATTAGTTCCTGGACTGAGAATGATATGAGACAGTATCAGTCCCCGAAGGATTAATCATTAAATATCCCTAGCCGGAGTATTATCGAGACTAGACATCGATAATGCGGAATAGGCTAGTATTGCACTTGTGTGCGTTGTGAGGGCACAACAGCATAGTTCTCAGATATATAAGTATTGGATACTTATGCAAGTGCGATAGGAGGTCGTGTTTCACCGATGGTACGGGAAACAGCTTCGCTCTGGATAGACCCTTCGGAATCCCATTGGTATTATGACTATGTATCTATGGGAGGCCGAAATCAAGGTAGGTGTGTAAAGTCTTAACCTGAGACTTACATCGCTAATACTTACGATAATCGATAGACTTTGGTCTTGGTGGTACAGGGCTTTAATCGGTTCTGCGTACACCACTTCTGGGTTTATCAGAGAGTCGTAGTGTATTGGGTGTGATGTCAAGACGGAAGTATCACTTCAGTCATAGTGGAGATGATGTCACGCAGGATACGGTATTAGTGCTCTTAAGTGTTGCGCAACCATCGGGATATTATGACTAGGTCATGCATATCCGATTATAGAGACTAGTTACCAGAATTCCGACATGTGCTTCGGACGGGGCAGACACTTATCCAGCCCCAGCCCTAGCACGTGACTATCCGATACTGGGCCGATATACACAATACTTGGTATACTACGCTTGATACAGATCTATATATTCCTGTAAGAATATTTCTGGAGAATTTGGTAGGCATGGCGCTTTGCTAGAAGCCAACCTTGTCTTGTAAATCGGTATAAACGTAGTACGAGGTACTTACGTGTTCGGATAGTCCGACGACCGTATTTACTGCCAACATATCCGGAGATCTCATGGGTCGGTTCCTGAAGATTCACCGATGACGTATGACTCGCACTTTAATTAATCTGGGACTAATTCGATGAGAGAGAAAATTAATCTGGGATTAATTACGGAGATATTTTATCTCGGATAAAATATCGTTAAAGAGAGAGAACGTTTAATTTGGAATTAATCGATAAATTAATATATTCGATATATTATAACGAAATTAGATTTCGACGCGGAATTGAAATTAGATTTTAATTCGGGCGAACGAATTAATTTAGAATTAATTCGTTAGCGACGTGAATAGTGAATTCACTAGGCGTAATCATTTAATTACGACGCAACAGAAAATTCGTTAATTTGGAATTTCCGAACCCGAGCCCGGGATTGTTTGCGAGCGCATTCGCATTTCGAATTCGAGTGCGGCACGCAAGTCAAATCAAGCGTCAAATCGCAAGTCACATCAAGCGTCAAATCACATGTCACTTTGAGTGATGTGACATTTGAGTGATTGATGTGAGTTGATTTGTGGTGATTGATAAGCATTTAATGCTTTGCTTTTTGAAATTAAAATTGGTAAATGGTTTAATATTTTTGGAAAATATAAAACCCTTTACATTTTTTTATTTCCCACTAATTCTTTCTCTCTCTGATTACGGTTTTGGCACTCTTTGGAGCCAAAAACCCATCTTCTTCTCTCTCGGTCTTGGACCGATTTCTTCATCTCTGTACGAACCAAAAATGGGCCAAGGATAAAACCGTCTTTTACCTCAAAAAGCCCAGAATGGTATGCAAAGCCCGAAAGTAAAGGCCAGACCCAAGAAGATTTTTGTATTATTGAGTCACAATTAAGTCATAAGCTTAAATACAAAAAACCTCTAATTATATCAACTACTTTTCTTCTACTTTGCCCGACACATAAAGCCCAATGAAACCCTTCTTCCACTTGCAGAAGAATGATTCATACATTAAGCCAAATCTTTACCAAACGTTTCCCACTTACCCTAATCATAATCCAACTGCTCCACTTTGTTCACTAAATAAAGATATCTTAGCACATTGTGGGACTGATGCCAGCTGCAAAAGTCATTTACCTTCAACTATAAATTACGAACAAAATACGAGAGACAGGGCAGTGCTTTCTGACAAGCTTCTCTTCTCTAATAAAAACTCTCAAAACTTCATATTTCCTAAACATTTTCTTCCGCCCTCACGGCCACTTAAAGAAGGTCGAGGTAATAGGAAACCTTGCTTTCATAGTTAACATATTTACTATCCATTTCATTCTATTGACTTGGGCGTCGGAGTGTCTCCGGTACCTACCACACCGGTAGGCAGTCTACTCCCATTCGTTCTTCTTTGTTTTGCAGGATTGTTAGTGCCCCTACTTCCAAATTCTGATTGTGGACCTCGGCCGAAATCCAGCATCCACAATTTGGCGCCCACCGTGGGGCCCTAGCAATTATTTGCAATCAGAGATTTTGTTTTCTACCAACAATCACAGTTTGGTAATTCATGGCCTCAAGCAATGAACAGACAACCGATCCAATGTCATCACAACCGGCCACTCTACAGGAGAGATTAAAAGCTTTGGAAGAAGAAAATTTGACCATTCGTAACTCCAACATCAACCTTCAGAAACAGTTGGAGTTAGTTTCATCCCCATCTCGGCATCATGATATCTCAGAACAGCCCAATAACTGTATCACACTAGTTAATCTCTTGGGAGCATTCAACGACACAACAGATAACATTCCATCAAACGATGAGGACCAGAGGGACCTACCAAATTCTCCTCTCAACCAAGCTCAACAAGTTGCCATTGCTATGAGAAGGGAAATGAAGGAATTAAAAGAAGCAATCATGTCCAGCCTACCAGGAGAAACTACCAATAAAGAAGAGCAGAGCTGGAACCATTTCTGACACCCCCTTCATGGAAAACATTACATCCGTTGAGTTACCGCGGAAGTTCAGTCCACCCGACATGAAACTATATGATGGATCCACAGACCCAGACGACCATGTCATCCATTACAAGTACAAAATGATGTCGACTGGCTTCGCTCCTCTTCAATGGGAAGCAGGTATGTGCAGAGGATTTGGAGAAACTTTGGGAGGCCCTGCCCTTACGTGGTTCATCAATCTACCATACAGATCCATCAAGTCCTATCAACAGTTAGCAGACAAGTTTGTGGAGCATTTCGCCAGCTCTTGCAAACTCGAAAAAAACTACTGACGACCTTAATACCATCCAGCAACGGAAGGGTGAATCCTTGCGAAGCTACGTGGCCCGTTCATCAACAAGGAGAGGATATCGATTCCAGATCTACATCAGCCAACAGCTGTGGAAGCTTTCAGAAATGGGTTACTTTGTGATAGCGGACTCTACAAAAAGTTAACTAAATTTCGATGCTACACAATGGACCAGGCCATGGCACGAGCTCAAGTTGAAATCAGATGGGAAGAAGACAAGAGAAATAAAAGGAAAGATAATTCCTCCA
>SKCR01003773.1:0-36896 GCA_019454045.1 Zanthoxylum bungeanum | reverse complement strand
AGATCTACTTTTACTGTTTTGATCTGTTTGTTTGCAAGTTATATTACTGTTTGATTACACTAAATTTTACCAACAATTAGGTCAAAATTATTAAGTAATAATAATATCTAAAAAGATTTGAGGCATTAATTTATTTATGTCTCTCTTCTTTCCGCTCTTATTTCTGTCCTTTTTTTCTCCTCACTTTTTGATTTTAGTTTCCCTCACATGTCATTATTTAATTAAAATTTTATTCATTTACGTAAATTATACACTTATCCTCTTACTTTTATACATTTATGTTATAGACTAAAATATTAACGGTTTATCCACTGAGATCCCAAGATGGATGGCAAAACGAATAAACGAATCGAATTCGTGACAAATACTAAATGAATTGAATAATAATGTACTAAATTCGAATTCAATTCATTTATTAAACAAATCATGATATTAGGATTCAGATTCAATTCGTTTAATAAATGAATATTCGTATTCGATTCATTTAAATAAAATTAAACGAATCGAATCAAATTTAATGCTCGTTTAAAAAATGAATATTTGCATCTGATTCGTTTATACAAAATTAAACGAATCGAAAATTGTATTTTTTTAATAAATGAATATTCGTATTCGATTAGTTTATTCGTTTAATCAAAATTAAAATATTAAATACAAAATCAATAGCATATTCATTGTTATAGATTAAAAATCCTTATAACAAGCTCAAATTCAGAGTTTAAATGACATATCATTACGTAATAATAATTAAAATCCATTGCAACATTCTTGTTGCTTTAGACTCTCTGTTTTCTTATTGCCACCATTCCTGCAATATTTTCCTCTCATCTATGCTAAAAAAATATTAAATAGACAAGAAAGCAAAGAAGCATGGCCATTAAAGCTATAAATTTTATGGAAAAAAAAAAAGAAGAAGTCATCACTTCCATAATTCTTCCATTGGGATCCCACGTTCACGAACAACATCACGCCACTGTTTCATTTTCTGCACTGCATTGTTGAGGGCATTGTTAATCCCAAGCTGCTTTCCCAAGGCATTCTCAACTTCTGCAATTTCAAGAATAATTCTGACAACAATCACTCTTATACCAGGTGAAGCAGGGCTAAGCATCACCTTAGCTGCCTCAAAATCACGAGAAAATCTTTGGTGCAACAGTGGTACCACGTCATTCATGTAACAAGCCAATCATCATTTGACAAGCGTGCTAAATAGTCAAAAAACAACTAAAAAATAGGAAGAAAATTAAACATGTTATTTTTTAATTGGTTGGTGGTACCACGTCATCCATACCACTGTTGCACCAAAGATTTACTCCAAAATCACCATCAGATCTGCCATTTATTTGCTCCAACAGAATCAGTAAGTGCATTGGGAGAAAAATACATTGACATTGAAATATATTGCATAAAAAGCATGCCCTTAGTGATATGTACAGTTCAGTAGTGATTATGCAAGTCAAGATTGTAAGGAGAATTGATTTGAAATCTGGATAGATAGCAAGCTTTTGCTCACATATGTAGGATTCTTATCCACATTTCTTTAATTTAGAGGTGGTCTCCAACTTATGTTACACTTACAAGTAAAATTTCTACGAGTATAATCTCATTTGAGAATCTAAGAAATCGATAGCGATTCAATAAAAATGTCCCACTTATTCCAAGAAATATTATACATTGCACAATTAAACTCGAAAAGAAAATACACTAATCTGAAACGCCGACAACGCCGATAAGTACCCATCAAAGGCAGAAGTGGACGGCCACACATCATCAATGACAGCGAAGTCCTTGTGCGTCCTCGACAACCTCTTATACGACTGTATATACAAGAACAATATCAGATCTCTCAAGCCGCACTTGGTCAATGGAGATCTAGAGCGACTCAGCTAGGGTTTTGGAGTTGACTCGGTCGGTCGGGACAAGCTTCTGCTTGAGTGGGGAGAAGAGAGGAGGTGAGTGGGTGAGTGAGATTTGAGAGAATTTTAGGTTAAGTTTAAGTTTATAATTTTTCTTTACATAGTTAATTTTTTAGGTTACAAGTAATTATTAAAATATCATTCTTCTTAACACTTTAGTTCATAAATTATAATGGTTAATTTGTAATTTAATTAAATGGATATTAAACGAATTCGATTCATATTCTATTAATTTATGATTCGTTTAATAAATGAATTCCAAACAAATAAATGAATTGACAAGCTTAAATTCGGATTCGAATCGTTTAATAAACGAATCGAATCGAATTGACTCATTTATTAAACAAATCTATTTTTTCAAATTCATATTCACTTTAAAGCGAATTGAATCGAACAAATAAACGAATCATGACCCAAATGACCACCCCTACAACTATTGGCCTTGTCAGTTTATATCTATTAGAATCTAGTTAAATTTAAACATAATTGAAGGTGTCCTTTTCCATAAAGAATTTTCTATAAATTTGGTGGGATTGTATATGTTAGCAGTCTCTCTTGTTAGTTGAAATTTGGTCCTTCCAATCTTTTTATTTGTCCTACGTAGTAAATATATAATTGATTCATCAACCACGATATAACAATTTTCCACATGAAACACGCAAACAAACAAATATATAAGAGATAACTATGTATTTAAAATTGTTTCTCAAGAGGTGCGAAGTCAGAAGATTTTTTGAATGTGGGATTTTACAATTTTTAAGGATTTAATTTATAAATTTAAAGGTATTTTTATTATTTATTAAATACTAATCGTTGGAATTTTTTTGAGAAATGACATATAAGACACTTCCCCCTCTCAACCGAGTAATTCTTTGATGTAACAGAGGTACGAGTGACGTGGTACCACCAACGAATTAGAAAATGACATATATAATTAATACCTATTTTAGTTGTTTTTTAATTTTTTAGCACGCGTGGTAATGAATGATTGGCTTGTTGCATGGATGACGTGGTACATCCGTTGTACCAAAGATTTTCTCCTCTCAACCACTACTTTTTTTAGGTGAGATGACATTTATGAATTTGGATACAAATTGAATTGATTTGTATTAATCTTTTCATAATTTTTTATCACACATATTTTAATAGTTAATGTATGTTTAAAATTCAATTATATTTATAAAAAAAAACCAAAATTATGTAATTTTGGAAATTATTTGGTTAACATTTTGTATCCACATAATTTTCCTTGAATAATTATCCAATAACTAATCCTCCACAGCACCTAATCCAAGACGATATTTTATATTTATTCGTTGGAGGTTGAAATTGTCAATCCATTAAGTTAGTGGTATATTAAAATATTAATTAAAAAAAGTGGAGTATTATTCCATAGATATAAGAATCCATAGAAGCAATCAGCAGGAGGAGATCAAATGGAGATCCAATTACAAGAATCCTGTACGGCACCAAGAAATGGAAGGCGAGTGATACTTTTCCCTATGCCATTCGAAGGCCACATGAACCCAATGCTTCAGCTTGCAAGCATTCTCTATAGCAAAGGATTTTCAATCACCATAATACACACCAACTTAAACTCTCCAAACTCAAGTAACTATCCCCATTTTGAGTTCCATTCAATCTCTGATGGCATCTCTGAGAGTGAAGCCTCCGATGAGGATGGCATAGTTTTTTTTACAGCCCTGAATGCCAAGTGCATGGTGCCACTTCAGGATTGCTTGGCTAAGTTGATGTTAAAATCTCAGGAGGATTCTTTCTCCTGCTTAATTACAGATTCGCTCTGGTATTTTGTTCATGATGTTGCTTCCAAATTTAAGCTTCCAACGATCGTGTTACTGACTCATGGTGTTTCTGGCTTTCTTGCTTTGGCTGCCTATCCGATTTTTCGGGAAAAGGGTTACCTTCCTATACAAGGTGCGCTAATTTTTTTTAGTCCCTCTGCAATATACATAAATGAATGGAATTGAATTCAAATGATAAAAGATTATGAAAAGTTTTAGAATAAATTATCTTTTGAATAATAATCACTCACTAGATTTTATTTATTATTTCATTTTAATAAATTTAAAATGTTGTTTTTCTTATTTATCATTTGTTCTTCCCCTCAGATCCGAAATCAGAAGCACTTGTGACAGAATTTCCACCGCTAAGAGTCAAAGACATTCCAAATCTAGAAACACGTTATCCGGAAAAGAATTATGAATGGATATCAGCCATGGTTAGTCAGATAAAGGCTTCTTTAGGAATGATATGTAACTCTTTTCAAGAACTTGAGCAACTTGAACTGACCACAATACGCCAGCAGTATTTTCCCATCCAATCGTTCCCAATAGGCCCAATTTGCAAGTACTTTCCAGCTTCTTCAAGTAGCTTACTATCACAAGATCAAAGCTCCATTCTTTGGTTAGACAAACAAGCACCTAAATCTGTAATTTATGTAAGCTTTGGTAGTGTTGCTGCTATAAACGAGACCCAATTTTTGGAGATAGCTTGGGGACTAGCAAATAGTATGGTGCCATTTCTGTGGGTGGTTCGCCCAGGATTAGTCCACGGAGCAGAATGGCTTGAACCATTGCCAAAAGGGTTCCTGGAAATTCTGAAAGGAAGGGGGTACATGGTCAAATGGGCTCCTCAACAGGAAGTGTTAGCTCATCCTGCCGTTGGAGGGTTTTGGACCCACAGTGGTTGGAACTCAACATTAGAGAGCATATGTGAAGGAGTCCCTATGATTTGCCAGCCTTTTTTAGATGATCAAACGGTGAATGCAAGATATGTTAGTCATGTTTGGAGGGTTGGGTTGCACTTAGGGGGAAATTTCAGAGAATGGAGATTGAAAGAGCCATCAAAAGAGTAATGGTCGAATCCGAGGGCCTGGAAATGAGAGAGAGGATTATATCCTTGAAGGAGAAAGTGAATGTTTGTCTAAGGCAAGGGGGTTCTTCTTATCAATCCCTAGAGAAATTGATTGATCACATACTGTCATTATAGTTTTTGCAATCTTCATTATCTTCTGTAATAAATTATTATGTCCAGACTTAATTACTTATTGATGCTCAGACAAAACATAGACTCAGTTGCTTCTTTTTATTGAAGGAGAAAGTGAATGTTTGTCTAAGGCAAGGGGGTTCTTCTTATCAATCCCTAGAGAAATTGATTGATCACATACTGTCATTATAGTTTTTGCAATCTTCATTATCTTCTGTAATAAATTATTATGTCCAGACTTAATACTTATTGATGCTCAGACAAAACATAGACTCAGTTGCTTCTTTTATTTTTCTCCTTCAATTAATTTCTATAATTAACAAGCACAATGATTTGGCATGCATTTTTTTTCCTTTAGATTTTTTTAGTAGAAGATTAGTAACATCTATATATATTTTAATCATTAATCCTGAAGGGTGCTGCTTTCCATAACTTCTACATTTCAATTTCAATCTCTCTATTTTAATGCTTTCCGTAACAAGCAAATATTTTCCAAGAAATATATATGCCGTGTGTGTTTTTGCCTGGCTACATTGATATTACAAAAGGTAAATAAAAATCGCGAATTACAATGAATTGATTATTTACTTTAAGGGTTAAGAATATTGAATGCTTCATTAGGACATGGTTTATGAAGAATTCCGTAATGTGAATACAGATTGTCTTTTTATTTCTGACAGAAGAAAGCTAGCCATGCCTTCTGTTAATGGCAGAGCCTCTGCAATATCATGTAGAACCATTCGCAGCAGGTAGAGTAGGTGTTCCATCGCCTGACGTGCAGATATATATGTAGAACCATTCGCAGCAGGTTGTCCTTACGATCAGATTTTTCAATCAAAATTCAGAACCCACAAAAAGAAAATTAATGGTAGAAGGTCTTAAATATATACTTGGTGTATTCTTCAGAGCTATCACAATTTCAAATACTTCATCTGCAGGATTTTCTGATTCAACCTGAAGATGTAGTATAGTTTAATATAAGATTTAACTCAGTTCATGGATTTAAAAAGAGACTCTAGATGGTGAGTATAAGATCTATATAAGATTTAACTCAGTTCATGGATTAAAAAAGAGACTCTAGATGGTGAGAAAATCTTACAATTGTCACACCCAGCAACATCTCGCACTGTGAACAATTCAAGTTGCCTCTACAACTAAGAAAAATTAAAGATTCTTGTGAGTCAAGTTATCAAAATCAAAATAGATGTGTCATCAAAGTATATATAGATAGTTCAAGAAATGTCTTACATATGCTCGTTGTCTAGTTTGAGTAACTCTGATCGTTTATCCTGCAAAATGAAATGTACGAAACAGTTGGCCAAGAGATTAATCAATGTCTAAAACAATATGATTTGCAAGTAAACGCTTCAAAGATAATAAAATGGAAGTACTTGTTAACAGGGCATACTCTGTTTAGTTTTATGTGAAGTCTTGTTCATAAAGAAATATTCATCGACTAAGAGTTAGTTTGGGAGTGCTATTTAACTATTGATTTTACAGACTTTAAGTCAAGATATTCATAATTTTGAAATTCAAGAAACTGTTGAAAATATGAACAAAAGCATGAGTTAAAACAAGAATTGCAAGTAATTCCTTTCAATCAAGTGACACTCTAATAAAATATTTCTTGCTAACAAAGCATACGCTGTTTAGATTTCTGTGAAGTCTTGTTCATAAAGAAAAATTCATTATCAAAGTTATCCATGATTTTGCAATTCAAGAAACTGTTGCATTACTTTCATGAAAACGAATTGAAAGAAGAGTCAACGAATAGCGATTTGATGTTATAAAGTTGTTGAAAATATGAACACAAGAATTTCATAATTATGAGAGTAAAAGAGAGAAAGATTAAGAAATATTACCAAATGAATCATTCCTCGAAATACAGCAATGTGATTGTCACAGCTTCGACACGCGAACAATCGGATGTGTGGAGTCAGAAAGTATCAAAAGCAAGACTGCCCTGCGCGTTCCATTCTTTGCCGCTTTGCTTTGGTGCTTTTAAGAAGTACTCCAAGAAGATGTTTAAGAAGAGACGGTAGCTCCAAGAAGATGTTTCAACTGTGATCAAATAATCAGTGATGAAAGAATTCAATCAAGTTCTTGACTTTGGGTTTTATGTTTTGAGAGAGTGAGAGGGGTTCTTGATTGTGAAATGGCAGAATAAAGAAAAATCTGAGAAGCTGAAAGAAAGGAGAAAATCTACAATACAACAGTGGTACCACGTCATTCATGCAACAAGTCAATCATATATTGTCACGCGTGCTAAAAAATTAAAAACAACTAAAAATATGTATTAAATTATACATGTCATTTTCTAATTTGTTGGTGGTATCACGTCACTCATATCTCCGTTGCACCAAAGAATTACTCGCAAGAAAGAAGGGGAGGGAAAGTTGGTTGTTTTTTTTTTTTCCAGTTATAACTGCCAAGTGTCAATCGTGAGAAAGAAATGTCAATCGCTGAGAAAACGACACGTCGATCTTTTGAAAAATATATGTACTACATGTCAGTCGTACTAAAGACGGCTTGTTCATGTAACATAGGACGACTCGGTTTCCCGAAAATATCAAATAGCTAACTTGGGTTCTACGCCAACGGTACTTGCCCAGAAAAACATGCATAGTGTCCTGGACTTAAAATCTAGATCTAGCCGCTCTAAATGGGTACTTGTTGAGGTGTGCGCTGTTGACAAAAAGAGAAAGTTCTGAAACAAAAGACAAGATTGATTTCTTGCTTCACTGCAAATTACAATGACACAAAAGCAAAAGCAAACTGCTCTATTTAAAGAGCTAAATACCAAACGACTATAGCAAACTATCTAGCCACTAACTCAGCCAGTAACCCCTGCATAAGTGCCCAAAGAATAGGACTTGTAACAATATCAATAATTCCACTATAACAGACTCCAATAGACTCGGACAAAACAATAGACTCATTACATAAACAAAGAGACTTAATCAAATAAACCCACGTGACTCAACATTCCTTCCCTTAAACTGAAAGATTTTCAAACATTCAGTTTAGACAACATTAAAAAAAAAACATTCCTGAAACTGGTCATTCCAAAGTGCATAAACCGAGCAATTTCCGTAGTGTAGGCATTGCATTTTCGCATGTGAAACCCGATGATGAGTCTCATTTGGAGGCACTACCTTTTGAGTCATGAAAGCCGCGGGAAACGGATATCGGAAGGGGGAATTCAGAATAAACAAGCTCACTGTCTTCGTTGGTGCTGCGTTCGTTACTTCGTTCGAACGGAAAACAGATTGCGGGCGTTCGTGCAGCGTTCGAGGGAGCGTTCGAACGGTGTCGGTAATTCTGGTTTTGCTGATAGCCTCACGCCCAGCCCATTTAGCTCCCCAAAGCCCATAAAACACATCCCAAATTAAATAAATAAATATTAAATTAAATATTAAACATTAAATAAAACATTTAAACCATTTACCAATTAAAATAAACAATTACCAACTTAAACTAAAATCATGCCTAAATTAAACAAATCACATACTAAATCAAAATATAATCATACCAAATTAAAATCAATCTTAACCAATTAAAGCCAATCATATATTTGACTTCCTAATCTAATAAGATATTTACCATATAAAATATTTGTATTCCTAAACCAACACCAATTAAATATTACAACTTCCTAATTTAAAATATCTTGTCCCCCCTCAATCTTGTGTATGCCTTTCTCACCTCTCCTAATTTGGAAAACAAGATCTCTTCCCTTGTCAACCCTAGTCATTCTCTATATAAACAACCCCTCACCAAAGCCTTTGTCTCCTTGACACATAGAATTCACACCCAAACTCTCTCAAAATCTCTCTAGACTCTCTCTACACACCCAAGACCAAACAAGCAAAAAGAGAAAACACTTCACACATACACAAGCAAGAAAACAAAGAAACCACCACAAGCCACCTCCCCCTGTAGCCGAAACAGCCATCTATACAGCAGCCCTCCACCACCGAAAATTACCACAAAAAACCACACCCTAAAACACGCCTAAACAACCTCCTAAATCACCTTAACAGCAGCCCAAATCTTTAAAAAACAGTAACATAAAACTACATAGACAATCTTAAAAATAATCATATTTAATTGCACTAAGAGCCCACGCAACTTGGAATAGTTCTTTGAAAACATTGAAACAGGTACCCCGTGCAGTGAGCAGCAAAACAGGAGCCGAATAGGAGCAGAACGGAGTTCGAATCGTAAGCAAAGCAGCGAAACAGTGAGCTAGGACGTTGAACCAGCGGACCAGAAAAAGTTGCGGAGCTTTATCCCCTTCCGATCTTCGTGGAACGTGAGTCCGAGAGACGGCTTAAAAGGTTAGACCTGAGGGTATCTTTCACACTTATTCTCATTTTATTTTCTAGTCATTTATTTTGATTATATTTTCTGCATTTGTGGTATCCGTTGTGTGTATGACGTATGTTGTGGGTATTGGATGAATGAGAGATGTGTCAACTCTCGCGGTATATCGGATGGAAACCCGGACATAAATTTCATAGCCGATTCCGAATGGACGGTAATATGATCTGTACTCGGGCCACAATTCCACGTACCGCTTGGGTAAACGACATCATCTTTCTTTTGTTGTGTTGTTCTTGTTTATTTAGTTTGTTTTACCTAAACTCAATATGTCGTTAGTTATGCATGATTCAACCAAGCGCATGAGCTTAGTGAGTTAGTCCAAAGGTCCTCCATTTAGGAGACAAAGAGCTGAAAAGGCCACCTTCGTGACACTACTTCGCCGCGTCGGTTGATGTATGTTCGGTTGGACGCGAGATACGTTCAATCGGGCATACTTAGTTTGATATTGTTATCTTTATTTTCGTATGTATAAGTCAATCGAGCGCATGGGCTTAGTAAGTGTGTTGTGAGATCCCCTATGGGGAGGGGCTAAAAGCTCTTTACCACGATGCTTTGCCGCGCCGGTTGATGTGTGTTCAGATTGGATGTAAGATGTGTTCAATCGGGCATACTTGGTTGATATGATTGGTTCTATTCTTGTATGTGTGATGTGACGCGCATGGGCTTAGTATGTTGGTCTAAAGGTCCTCTCTTTGAGAGATCAAGAGCCCCAAAAGGTCACCTTTACGGCAGTGCTTCGCCGCGCCCTTTTATTTTCTGTATTGCATCCTATTTCAAGCATCAAGTCCGTGTCCGTTCGAACGCGTTTGCAAACGCAACTCGAACGCGCATACATTTTGCCTTATCATGCATCAGGTCTCCTTTCCGTTCGAACGCGTTTACGAACGCTACTCGAACGTGAGCATTCTGTTTCATTTCCGTTCGAACGCGTTAACAAACGCCATACGAACGTGAGCATTCTGTTTCATTTCCGTTCGAACGCGTTTACGAACGCTACTCGAACGTGAGCATTCTGTTTCATTTCCGTTTGAACGCGTTTACGAACGCTACTCGAACGTGAGCATTCTGTTTCATTTCCGTTCGAACGCGTTTACGAACGCTACACGAACGTGCACACACTGAACTGAGTCTATCTTATTATATTCATGCATAATTGCATATTGGTTGATCTTTCTTATGCAAATGTGTCAATGTATTACCATTCATATGCTCGTGTCATGATAACATTTGAGTATTATTTCTTGCGGTATATCGGATGGAAACCCAGACGTAAATTCCGTAGCCGATTCCGAATGGACGGTAGTGCGGTCTGTACTTGGGCTACAATTCCACGTACCACTTGGAAAAGTGCCCATATGTGTGCTTGTATGGTTACCATGTGTGCTTGTATGGTTAATATGTGTGCTTGTGTTTTTTCTGAATATGATATGCAAGTAAAGATGTATGTTAGTTGCTATCTTGATATATGTTAAGCATGCGATCTTATATATGAAATACATGTATATTTAGGCGCATATTTTATTTTATAAATGTGAATTTAGAAGCATGATACCTCTAGAAATAATGTTACTTCAGCTTGTTTAAATTATTATATAAATCCTTTCATTACAAGTGACATAAGTAAGGGACCATTCCGAACCCAACGGTTTGAGGTCTTCCCTTGCGAGGGGTGAGTGTCCTTAAATCTTGTCCCCGTTCACACCGGGTGGCGACTCCATGTTATGTAATCCTTCCCAACTAGGCCGCGAGCCGAGGAACGGCGTCGCCCAGGTCCTGTGTCCCACACGTAGCTTCTGAAATAAAGGCACTTTGAGGGGTTTAGTAAATATATCAGCAACTTGGTCTTCACTTCTGCAGAAGGTAAGATCAATGATTCCATCGTTGACGAGATTTCTCAAGAAGTGATACTTCACATCTATATGTTTACTTCGCCTATGTAAAACATGATTTTTGGAGAGCTTAATTGCTGAACTGCTGTCACAATTAATTGGGGTTGGTCCTTGTTGTTTGAAATATAGTTTTTCTCAAGAACTTTTCTCATCCAAATAGCTTGGCAAGCACATGAAGTTGCAGCAATGAACTCAGCTTCGGTTGTTGATAGCGTGACAATTGGTTGTTTCTTTGAAGACCATGAGACAGCTCTTGAACCAATCATAAAGACATAACCTGAAGTGCACTTTCTATCATCTTGATCTCCAGCATAATCACTATCAGTAAATCCAATTAAATCTGACTTTTCTCCTTTCTTGTAAAACAACCCATAACCAGCAGTCCCTTGCAAGTATCGAAAGATTCTTTTTGCAGCTAAAAGATGTATCTCCCTTGGGCATTCCATGAATCTGCTAATAAGACTTACAACATGCATTATGTCGGTCTCGTAGCTGTTAAATACATCAAACTCCCTACAATTTGCTTGTAGAGAGTATTATCAATCTTCCTTCATTCAGGATTTCGAACAAGCTTCAAACCGACTTCAGTAGGTGTCCTAACAGAGTTGCAATTTTTCATTTGAAACCTGTCCAAAATGTCTTGCACATACTTTCTTTGAGAAATAAATATGCCAGCTGCAGATTGCACCACTTCAATGCCCAAAAATAATGCATCATTCCAAGATCAGACATATCAAATTCAACCATCATAAATTTTTTTAATTTGTCAAACATGGCACTATCATTTCCAGTGAAAATAAGATCATCAACCTATAAGCAAACAATAAGCAATTTTCCTCCATCTCCAGTCTTTGTAAAAAATGTATGCTCATATGGACATTTCTTAAATCCCTCTTTAGAAAAATAAGCATCTATACGGCTATACCAAGCACGTGGAGCTTGTTTTAGCCCGTACAATGCCTTTTTGAGTTTATAAACCTTATTTTCACTTCCAAGCTTCACATAACCAGGAGGTTGATCAATAAATACATGTTCTTCCAAGTCACCCTGTAAAAATGCTGATTTCACATCCAATTGGAAAATAGGCCATGAGTTTTGTGCTGCCAATGCAGCCACTAGTCTGATTGTGTCATGTCTTGCAACTGGAGCAAAGACTTCTTTGTAGTCGATGCCAAACTCTTGCTTATAGCCCTTAGCGACTAAGCGTGCCTTGTACTTGTCAATTTCTCCATTCTCCTTCAGTTTTGTCTTGTATACCCACTTCACACCAATGCTTTTTTGCCCTTTCAGAAGCTCTGTCAGCTCCCAAGTGTTGTTTCTGTCAATGGCTGCTATTTCTGCATCCATAGCCTTCCGCCACTTTGATTCCTTGACAGCATCTTTGAAAGCTACAGGATCACAATCTGAAAAAAGTGCAAAATGTGTAAGTGGGTCTTCAGATGGATCATTCCCAGGTACCTCATAATCAGTCATCCATGCTGGCCTTTTTTTAACTCGTTGAGATCGTTGTTCATCAAAAACATCAACTCCAGCTGGGCTTGTAAGGTCTTCTGCAATTGGTTGTTCCTCATTCCCAACCGGTTGTCCATTCGCCACGGGTTGTTGCCTTTCATTTTCTCCATCAAAGTCTGCCAGTATTTGCTGTTTGACATTGTTTTCTTTCCATGTCTAGAATCTATCTTCATCAAAAATTACATCACGACTTATGAAAATTTTCTTGGTGATAGGATTGTACAATTTGTACGCTTTTGACTGCTCACTAACACCACGAAAAATGCATTTTTCTCTTTTGTCATCAAGCTTTCTTCTCTTTTGCTCTAGAATATGGGCATATGATATACAACCAAAAATTTTGAAATACTCGACAGTTGGTCTACGTCCACTCCAAGCTTCTTGCGGCGTCACATTTTGAACTGCAAGGGTGGGACTTCTGTTTAGTACATGAATACTTCAATTGACAGCTTCTGGCCAAAAATTTCTTGGAATCCCACTCCTTGCTAAGATTAACCGCACCATGTTCATGGTTGTACGACTCTTCCTTTCTGCAACGCCATTCTGCTGCGGCGTATAAGCTGTTGTAAGTTGCTTTTGAATTCCATGAGTCTTACAGAAACTTGCAAATTCATGTGAGTTGTATTTGCCACCACAATCAGTACGAAGAATTTTTATTTGGCTGCCAACTTCTTTTTCAACAAGAACTTTGTAGTTTTTAAAGGCTGTAAAAGCTTCAGACTTTTCCTGTAAAAAATACACCCATGTTTTTCGGCTAAAATCATCAATGAAGGTGATCATGTATCTTTTACCTCCATTGGAAGGTGGATTTATTGGCCCACAAAGGTCAGAATGAACCAGCTCCAATTGCTTCTTTGCTCTCCATGATTTTCCTTGTGGAAATTGATTACGGTGTTGTTTGCTAACAGCACATTCTTCACAAACTTCAGATGGAGCAGTAATTTGAGGAAGACCAGTCACCATATTTTTCTGCTGTAGAGTCTTCAATCCACCAAAACTTAGGTGACCATAGCGAAAATGCCATAGCCATGCTGCATCGTTCACTTTTGCTGAGAAGCATGAATGAGTGATGTTGTATAGATAAAGCGGGAACATACGATTTGCCGTCATGTTAACATGAGCAATTAAGCCTAACTTTGCTTCTTGAATTTGACATACTCCACCTTTGATAGAAATCTCGTACCCCTTCTCTTGCAGTTGACCCACACTAAGCAAGTTGGTCTTTAGATCTGGGACAAAAAGAACATTAGAGATACTGTGGGTGGAATTTTCTTTAGTTTGAATAGTTATCCTTCTTTTTCCCATAACAGCAACCGTGGAGTTGTCACCAAACTTAACAGTGTTGCGAAAAGATTCATCCAGGTTAGAGAACGCCTTCTTATCTCCACACATGTGGTTGCTGCAGCCAGTGTCTAAATACCACATGTTTGGTTGAGTTTCTTCCTTCACGTGACACACCATCAAAAAAGACACTTCTTTTTCTTTTTCTGCAAAGTTAGTTCTTTCTTCACCTTGTCTATTCAAATTAGTTCGGCATTCAGACTTGTAGTGACCGTACCTATGACATCTGTAGCACTCCACATTGGACTTGTCTGCTGACCGCGATTTATATGTAGTCGAGTAATTGCCACCTCGTCCTCTTCCTCTTCCTTGAAATTGGTTGTCTTGGTGTTGGTGTTGATTGCCACGATCATAGTTTCCTCTGCCTCTGCCTCTGCCTCGACCTCTACCTCGTCCTCTGTCTCCTATTGTCACAAGTGATTTTCTGTTGAGGCCTTCAAAGCTTGCTCCTCTTTCTCCTGCTGGTTAAATTTACGCTCATGAACCAACAAAGAACTTTGTAATTCGTCAATTGAAAGTTCATCAATATCATGAGATTCTTCTATGGAGCAAACAACAAAATTAAATTTTGGTGTCATGGATCGAAGAATCTTCTCTACTATGGTCACGTCCTCTGTCTTATCACCATGGATCCGCATCTTGTTCACGATCGCCATTGTTCGAGAGAAATAATATGTAACTGATTCTCCCGATTTCATTCGAAGTGTTTTGAACTCCGTACGAAGTGCTTGAAGCTGCTGCCTCTTTGCCCTTGCAAAACCTTGGTACTTCTTCTTCATGGAATCCCAAATATGTTTCGAAGTGTCTTTGCAAAGAATGGTTTCCAAGATTGAGCGATCAATTGCTTGAAAAAGATAATTTTTTGCCTTGAGATCTTTCAACCGCTGCCCTTCTAGCTCCGTTCTTTGTGTTTGTGTCATTGTCGTACTATATGCTGGTTCTGTAATTCCTTCAGAGACGACGTGCCAATACTCCTTAGATCTTAGAAAGGTCTCCATTAACATGCTCCAATGATCATAATGACCATCAAAGCGAGGAATGGACGGTTGAACAAAGTTGTCGGTGGCCATCGTTCACTGCTGCTGCAAAAATAAAACAAAGTGAAGGAGAAAAGAAATAAAGCTGCTGCAATACGTCCTTTCGTTCTAAAAAAAAAAACTCGCCCTGTTTTTGTTCTTTCAACTCACTAGCAGACACCACACTTTGTTCTTTCTTCTCTTTTTGTCAAACTCCTCACACTATTTTGTTTTAACCTAGCTCTGATACCAAATGTTGACAAAAAGAGAAAGTTCTGAAACAAAAGACAAGATTGATTTATTGCTTCACTGCAAATTACAATGACACAAAAGCAAAAGCAAACTGCTCTATTTAAAGAGCTAAATACCAAACGACTATAGCAAACTATCTAGCCACTAACTCAGCCACTAACCCATGCATAAGTGCCCAAAGAATATGACTTGTAACAATATCAATTATTCCACTATAACAGACTCCAATAGACTCGGACAAAAAAATAGACTCATTACATAAACAAAAAGACTTAATCAAATAACCCACGTGACTCAACACGCGCGCCCACCAAATGTTTGATGAATCGCGCGCCCACCAAATGTTCAATAGCTGCTAATATATCTCTGCTTGCAAGTCTATGATGTTGAAGATTTGCATTAGTTTGTAGGCTTACTGAAAGTGTTGTACTCCATTTGAGTATTTTAAAACGATACCTACTTGAAATTAAGAGTTCAATGCCGCAACAAGGATTACATATTGTGGGTTTCTGATGTGAACTGTACCTCAGTAATATCATGATTATTTGTAGGATGTAATTGGATACTTGATTGCCCTAAATATATCCGATACTAAATGTATCTCAGGAATATCTGACATGCATAGAATCATGAGATTTATAACCAACACAAGGTTTCAACTCCAGCACTTGAAATGGTCCCATGATCAGCATCCCCCACTCTTCTAAACCATGCTCAAGTTTCAACTCAACAAATCTAAACTCATGAAATAATGCACTAACTCCAACTGGAATGATTTGAAATTAGGCTGGATTGGGTGGGTGCAGCTAATATGCTAGTGATACTATGAATGAACAGATACAAATAACTTGAGAAAAAAACATGCAAGTAAACGAAATTAACTAATAAAAATAAAGAAAGAAGAAACTGATTATATTATAGGCAACTTTTGGCGCTGATTGCTGCCAGTAAGTAAATTGCAGAAAAACTGTTACTTGACCAAGAAACTTACAAGGATTTAACGAACACTTCATATCATGACTGTCTAGTGGCTACTTAAAATTCCATTACATTGTTTTCCAACCAAGAAAAGTAAATTTCCAAATTAGCTCGAATCAAATGTTCACAGCAGTATATCCCCCCGTTGTACATCCCTGGATATTGCCGAAGTTTCCATTTCCGAACGTGCCTCCCGAAATGCATCACCATTCCAGAACAGCAAGTCGTTCCTAAGATCAGGTTTTTCAATCAAAATTCAGAACCCACAAAGAATAATGGTAGAATCTTTATTAAAGATACTTTTGAAAACTTACAAATTGAGTACATGTTTTCCTAGTTCATTTTGATCAGTGGCAAGCAATGACATGACCTGAAGATATAACATGGTTTTAATAATGGATTAACTCATTTCAAGGAGTAAATAAGAAACCCCAAGGGGTTGCCTCAGTGGTAAAGGCTTTGGGCTTGGGTGGTTTGCTCCCTCTCAGGTTCAAGGTTCGAATCACACTAGATGCATTTCCTTGGGGCCATGCGCCCTGGTGTGAAAAGCCAGCGACTTACCCTGATCTGTGTTGGGAAACTTCTGAGGGCACGGGGCACAAGTCCCGGGGATTAGTCGAGGTGCGCGTAAGTTGGCTCGTACACCCTGGTTATCCAAAAAAAAAAAAGAAGTAGTAAATAAGAGATTATAGAAGGAGAAAATCTATCTAGATGATCTTACAGTTGCTTTGCCCAGTAACCGATTGCACATAGAACAATGCAAATATGTGACCAGCCGACCACCAATTTCCGCACTGTTATCTAGGTTCAAGTTGACTCTACATATAAGAAAAATTAAAAAATCTTGCGCGTCAAGTTATCAAAACAAAAATGTATGTGTCAGCAAGTATAGATAGTTCAAGAAATATCATACGTATGCTCATTGCCAAGTTTGATTAACGCTCTTCGTGTATCCTGCAAAATGAATTGTACAAAACAGTTGGCCAAGAGATAACTCAGTGTCTAAAACAAGATTTGCAAGTATGGTAGTACTAGTTTACAGGGCATACTCGGTTCATGTTCATTAAAAAAAAAAAAAAAAAACCATCTAAGTCAAGGTATTCACAATTTTGAAATTCAAGAAACTGTTGAAAATATGAACACAAGCATACATTAAGAGAAACAAGATTTGCAAGTACTTGCTTTGAATAAAGTGAAACTCTGATAAAATATTACTTACTAACAGAGCATTAGATTTCTGTGAAGTCTTTTTCAGAAAGAAATTTTCATCATCAAAGTTGTCCAAGATTTTCCAATTCAAGAATCTTTTATACTACATAGTAAAGAAGATCATCAAAACGAAGAAAGATTAATTTAAGAAATGTTACCACTAAAATTGTTCCTCGATACGCAGCAACGTGGTTATTACATATTCGACATGTGAAAAATCGGTTTTGTGGAGTCATATCGTATCGAAAGAAAGATTGCACTGTCCATTCCATTGCTACTGGTTGATAAAAGATCTCAGAAACAGTTGCTGCTTTTAAGTACTTCAAGAAGATGCTTCAATTATGAACTAATTATCAGATAGTTATTGAAGAATTCAGGTTCTTGATTACAGTTATTGAAGAATTCAGGTTCTTGATTTTGGGTTACAGAAGAGGGCAGAGAGAGAGAGAGGTATGTTTTTGATTGGGAAAGTTTGTTTCAGTTTGATTTTGGCAGAATAAAGAAAAATCTAACACCATGCAAAGAAAAAGAGGAGGGAAAGTTTGTTTCTGTTTTTCAGTTATAACAGTCATCGTGGGAATGGAATGCTATCAACTGAAAAACGACTTGTCGATTCTTGAAAAAAAAAATGTGTTACATATCATTCTTATTAAAGGCGGCTATACGATGCATCGGTAACGAACCAAAGAGGGCGAGGCCTACGCTTTAACGCCTTAACGGTATTTGGCTCCACAGTAACCAAATGAAGAGTGAAATACAGTGACATATTCATCTAGAGTTTTGGTTAACTTATAATTTATAGTATAAGCTAGCATTTCAACTTTATATCAAACACATATTTAACACTAATATTAATATTATTTTATGTTCTCACAAACTTAGAATTTCACAACATAAAATTATTACTCTACGTTATCGTATATTCTAACTTTTATTCCACAATTTATAAGTTAGCTTATACTTTCAGTATAATAATTCCTACCAAACTCAATCTTAATAGTATGACGGGTAGCTCGGAGCTCGGTGGAAAATAGGCTAGGGTCGGACTTTACAAGAAAAGTTAGGGAATTAAAAATATTAAAAATTAAAAATTAATTTTTAAATTATATATTGTTAACGTCATATTCTCGATGAAGGATTTTGATGATGCAACGCTAGAAACTTTGACGCGTATTCGCGAGCATTACAAAAAGATGTCGAAGTAAATGGATGTGCACACTCAAGCGTCAAACGAAGATATCTAAGTAGTCTTATAACTTAAGGCTCTCAATATATGTGAGTTGATAATTTAAGTACTCTAAACCCATATGACTCATGCACATTTATATAGATGCATTAAGGTCATGTGTAAAATATTTTTAAATCTTCAAATCATGAGTTTCTTCACTGAGACAGACATACCAGTCTATGATACCAGCATACCGATGTCCTTACTCTACCTTGGACAGTTTTACATGCTCTTTGAAACCAGACTACTCCATACCGGTCACTCTGGAGTTTGCATAGCTACTGGAACCGGAACAGATTATACCAGTTAACTGACCGGCAGACCTGCCACCATACCGATCAGTAATCTGGTTGGTCTGCGTTTTAATTTTCAACGGTCTTATTCATATAGCTGTTTAAATTTAAGGACAGACATATCGACCTCTATAAACCGGCATATCGGTCTCAGGACTGTGGCAATTTTCACATTCACTATACATTGAGCCTCAATTTAAGTTCTCACACCTTCTAACATTTCTTTGAAAGTAAAAACATTAAAAGTAACTTAAACCTTCTTGATCAAACACTCTCATCATAATTAAAGCTCACACACTACACCTTCATATCATTTTAGTGAGCTTGAATTACTCGGGTTAGAAACTCACACTTAAATCTCCTTATCTTTTGTGAGTGCACAATGTGTATTGTAAACTTTTATTATCAAACATTTGTGGTTACGAAATCCCTTGTTGAGTGGGCATACTCTAAATGGTAATTTGTGTAAAGATTGTGAGTGGGTTTAAGAACAAAACTTATTGTAAAGATTTAAGAGTGAGCCATTCGAAAACTCTTGGTGTAAATGTTTGTGGTGAGCCTATGGATAAAACTCTTGGTTTGAAGTGAGCCAAAAAACTTTCGTTTAAGTTGTGGATTCAACTTGTCATAGTGAAAAATTTCAAGTGCGGGTTTGGAGGGTGGACGTATACAAAGAATTGGCCGAACTATTATAAACTACGGTATCAATTTCTCTAATTCTTATTCCATTTAATTATTGCAAGTTTTATTTTATATATGCATATTGTTTAGAAACTTGCTTTTGGGAATTAATTGTTGAATTCATTAATTTGGGAAATTGATTTATAAGCTTAACCGATAAGGTTACTAACTAAATAGCGTAAAATCGAATTTTTTTTAATTTCGCATAATTTAGTCATTACCCAATTTACCCCTTTGTTGAGTATATAGTTTTTGTTGTTTGTATGCGTTTGTAGGTAATTTCAAATATATCAATTTTCAATTCTAAATATCTAGATTTATAATTAATCTTTTTACTCTACAAAGAATACAACTAAAATCAAACTAATGAGTTCAAGATTATCAAAAAGAGGATGGAAGGAAGTCATTTTAAAGAAAGGATATAGAAGAGGTTAGGATAGGAAATTGGCATGAGAGGCACTATAAAAAGACCCCCACACGCTCACTCTGTAAGATATGCATGATTAATTACAACATAGAAGAATGTGTTTTTAAGTTCAGGACTAGCCATGTGCACTAGATATTTATGTTTCAACATTGGAGTTCATGGAGAGCTCTTGTATTTGGGCAATCATAAGATTTATATTTTGTCATTGAAGACTTGGGGATTCATCAATGGCTTGTAAAGGATAAAATTAGAGTTTGTCCACGATTTTTATTTGTATTAGACTATTAACAATTGTAGATGAATGTAAATTTTCGCGACTCCCACATTTATGAGGTACATTTGTCTTTTTTAAGAGGATATATGAACCCATATGACCCCCATGATTTTATCCTCATAAGAAGTTTACTCGTATGGGATGTGATTATTGGTATGCATGATTGAAATCTTGACACTCAAAAATCATATGGATTTTTTTTGAAAATCATACATGTCATTTGCTTGTGTGGTGGCTTGAATCATGGAAATATAGGTTTCAAGTCACCAGGAGATAAAACTGTCTATGAACATAAATATTACTCCTTTTGCAGGATATTATTACAACTCGATGCCCACTGAAGTGATTTCTGATGGTATAGTTAATGACCAATTACTACTGCATGCCACTATATCTCTGCTTGCAAGACTGACGTTGAAGATTAATTTGCATTGGTTTGTTGGCTTACTGAAAGTTTTATCTATATTTGAGTAGTACTGTAGACTGTAAAGCGATAGCTACCGAATCAAGAGTTCAACGCCACATTGCTGCAGCTAATGTGCTAGTGATACTATCTTATAAAAAAAAACCTGAAAGAACAGATCCGTATAATCTAAATATATAATGTATTAGAAGTAGTTTGTGAATTGGTTGCTATTTCTACTTTTTTTTTTTGAATCGTTGGAAATCCCACTACCAAATCATCATTTCTGGGTTTAAGCGGAACAGGTAAAACTCTCGGCTGTCTCAGGCTCTTACAAGAAACACACTCACTGAATTCGAACCCATGACCTCAAGATGAGATCCTGAGTCCTACACCACCAAGTCACACCCCTTGGGGACAACTCATTGTTGGTGATAGAATCGCGTGATGGATTTTGATGACGTCAACACTTGAAGTCTTCGACGCACATTAGCGAGACATTATAAAAAGATGTCGAAGCACGTTGGTGGTGAAGAATGTGAATGTAAAGACTAGCGGAAAATCGAAGACAATCTTGTTTAGTAGTAGCTTAGAGCTTTAAAATGTAATGTGAATGTTTATCTAAGTACCTAAGCTCATAGGACACATGCACATTCATATAGATGCATTAGGATAATGTGAAAAATATTTTAAACCTTCAAATAGACAAATACTGCATTTTTGTACTGTGACCGGCATACCGGTACCATACCGGTGACCATACCCTGTTTTACAAGCTCTTTGGAACCGACACACTTCATATCAGTTACATACGGCCTACTATACCGGCCTTCTTGGAGATTGTATAGCCACTAGAACCGGCATGCATCAAACCGGCCACCATATCGGTGAGCCAAACCGGTCACCAAACCCTACATGCATACTGGAATCGGCATGGACCATACCGGTCCCTATACCGGTGTCCATACCGGTGAGCCTATAATTGTGCAAGCTCACTGGAACCAGTGAGGACCAAACCGGCCCAACGGGTATGTTCAAACGGTAATATAGTCGTTGAAAAACGTTATTATGCCAGACCGGCATACAAGTATTTGGAGACCGGCATACCGGTCTTAGACAAGGGAAATGAGACTGTTTTGTATTTTATTATAAATTGAGCTTCAATTCGTTTTTGTAATGTTAGACAACCTTCATATACATTACACTAAGGCAAAAACTGAGAGTTTTCTTTAACCTTAATAATCATACACTCTCATACATCAAGCTTACACACACTACACTTTCTTAATCTTTAGTAGTGAGCTTAGAACACTTGGGTAAACAACTCACACTTAGAATCTTCATTATCTTTATGAGTACTGAAGTGTGTTTGTAAATCTTTTTATTCAAACACTTGTGATAGGTTTGTGAGTGAGCCTCTATCTAAAACTCATATTGTAAAGGTTGTTGAGTGAGCCTACGAACAAAACTAATACTTGAGGTTTTTGAGTGAACCTTTATCTAAAACTCAAAGTGTAATGGTTTGGAGAGAATAACCTAGTCGCTTAAACTCTTGGTTGCGGATGAGCCACGGAAACTCGATTGGTAGTGAAAATCTTCAAGCGCGGCTTGAGGGAGTGGACGTATACATTATTTGGCTGAACCACTATATATCACGGTGTCATTTTCTCTAACCCTTAAACTCTTTACTTATTGCAAGTTTGATTATTTATGTGTTTATTATTATTTAGAAACTTACATATATGCGATACATTGAAATAGAGAAAATCGACCTAAGCTTAAATCGGTAAATCTAATTAAAATCGGCAAAGATTTTTATTTCCGCATCATTAGGCAATAACCCAATCCACCCCCTCCCTCTTGGGAATATAGAGATTGATTGTTATACTTACTTAGGTAATTTCACTCATGAGGAACACACATAAGATAAATCGTAATATGGTTGATTATATACTCAGTATCAACTCAATTTAATCTTAAATATCGATTAAAACAAAAATGTAAATCGGAAAGCAACACCGAAATATAATTATTTTCTGTCAACCTACGTATTATTAACATTTTTCTTCTAATATAGAAAATAGAAAACATGTTCATAAACGCGAATATGGCGTTCTAGTACCAAACAAGTTTTATGTGTTTGCATTTTAGCACAAAAACTAAAAATGTTAGACAAAGGCCTCTTTAGGAATAACAAACAAGCACTAAATCTCTAGTTTACTTCAGCTTAATTGGGCTATTGCCCATAATGAACTTGAATTTAAAATGAATGGCCTTTGGAAACTGGGCCCAAGATATGGGCTTATATTCTAAGGCCATTTGCAGAAAAATTCTCAGCCAGCCATGAACTTTTGATGGATCAAATCTAAATTCTAAGCTAACCCAGTAACAAAAATTTGAAATGGAAATAAATAAACCATTAGAATCATGTAGTAAAAATCGAGTCATATGCCTGTGGCCTCTATGGAGCCTATGCCCTGTAAGCCATAAGCAATGAGCAGTTGCTGATGTTATATAGCATCTTATTCTTCTGTCAGATGCATGTGCAATTATGAAGTAAAGCTTCGTTCGTTACACAGGATCTCTTTTAATGTCAAAAACCTAAGCGCAGCCACTTGAATTACAGCCTAAAAAGAAAAAAAAAAGGGCCTCATTACAATTGTGGGAACCACGTTATAAATTTGAAGCTCAATATACAAGGCTATATTTAAAAAAAAAAAAAAAAAAAAAAAGGTGGAATCGTTTCGATGCATCATCCTTCTATTGGGACCTACAATCAACCTTAACACTTTTATCATTCCATTATTTATGTTTTTTTTAAAAAAAAAAACAATAAAAAAGTAGCACATGTTGCCCCATTTATGTACAAAGTGCAGAGACTGGAGAGGAAGGGGACAAGTGAATGTGTTACTAAAGCTGCAATTTAGCTTCCTTTCCAACTAAATATCTGCATAAATGTGAGGTGGCTTTTGGCATAAAGCCGTACGTATGGTGTTAGAAAATTGATAAGGAATTAGATTCCATCTCCACCAACTCTTCATTCTTAGAATCTTTCACCATTAAACTAATCAAATCTCTCCAACGTTCTGGATAAATATATATGTGGCACGATGCTTCATGCATGCAAATTAATTAGTTTGTATTTAGTCCTGATTGACCCCAAAAGGCTGAAATAATTATATATATAGCTCCAATCACGTGAAACTTAAATTGTATCGATTCACATCTCACATATATATCTTCTTGGATATATTTGTATGATACTTGAATTTAAAATTACAAGGAATTTGTAGAAATTTCCTAAATAATAAAAGCAAGTTAATCAAAGGGGTTGTGGTAAGCCTTACCTCTTAAAATAAACATCAAATTAAAGCAATATAAATGAAGACAAGCATAAGCTATAGGACAGGAGACAAAATAGTCTTAGATATAAATCTGCAAATTGGAAAGCACTAGCATCAATTTTAAGGTCTTTTGAGAATAAATTTCACTCTTATATATTCATTCAATGCTGTTCAAATGCCTATTTATACAAGAGAAGGAAATTTAATAAATGATCAAATTCAATATTTTGGGATTCATTTTCTATATTAATATGCACTTTAACAATTTTGATTCTTGCCAAAAGTATATATATATAATGACAGTCTTGTTCATTTTATATATGCATCACATACCATCTTTTATTGATTACAATCTTCTCTTATCACTTCTTAATATTCGTGATATTAATCAAAAAGTTTTTTTTTTTTTTTACCCATCAAAAAGTAACATTTAAAACTAGCAAAATAAATGACATAGATGTTTTGGATCGTTTTTAGCACAATCTCATTAATCTAATAAAAATCTTAACAAAGTATTCTGGATGTGTGTGATTCTTTAGCTGAACTACTTAGTTACTTTAAACGACGCAGTATTATTAACATGTTAATTAGAGAAACACATTGAATAATACATCTACATCATTAAAAAAGAAAAGGTGGCATTAAATCCTAGAAAATTCTAATAAAAAATGGAAAAATAGATAAAAAGAAAATGCTTTGTCATGGAAAAGAAAGTGCATAATGAAGCAGATGATGTAAGCACACTATACAGAGAGATAACGAAGGATGATTGTAGTGGTGGTGCTGCTGGTATCCTGCTTTTTCTACCGTCCAGATCAGCCCTAAATATTCCGTAGATTTTTATTTTCTTTAATGGGACCCGCTTTTGCTGATGTGGCAATATGAGTTTCCGACCGTCAGCATCTTATGATAAAGATTGACGTTGACGGTCCACTTTGTCGCTATTTCACGCGGGTTTAATGGGCCACCCTTTCATCTAAAAACAAATGGGCCACCCTTGCAGCCCATCTTTTTTTAAAAAATTATTATTTTGAGGCTTCTCTCAAGTTTCTCTTTGTTTGTTTTTGGTTTTTTTTTTTCTAAAAATAAATAAATGAGAGATTGTAAATTCAACATCTAAACAATTGCCAATGTTAATAAAAATGGATCCAGTACTGAGTTCTATTATGTAAAAAAAAAATATAATCATCTTTAATAGAAATAAACCGTTAAAATCTAGTTATATTTAAATTATTATTCAATCAGATTATAATTTTTTAAAAATAACTTAGTTAAACATCAAATCCAAGTCTTAAAAAAATATAATGAGTTTTTCTATAAAATTTTTAACATGAAGGAGATAATTTAGTATTTCAAAGATTGTAAAGAGTAAGTGAAAAAAACTAACATCTATGAATAAATAAATGAGGGGTTATAAAAATACAAAGAACTCCAAAATAAATGAAAAATACGAATAAAAGGAAACAATATTTGGAACTACATCTTCGTTCAAAAGAATCAAAGAACTATAACTAGGTGTTTTTTTTTTAATTAACTAGATTGCACTTGTGTATTTATTTTTAATAGTATAAATTAATTTGAGATTGTTATTTAACTAATGTTTTTGAACCTATTATCGAAATATTTCAAATAATTTTAATTTTGAGAAAATAAATTTAATATGGTTTCAATTACTCCTAAATGAGCTAGAAATACAAAAGATTTTTATCATTATCATTATTATTATTATTACCCAACTCAGGGGTCAAATATGGAGAAGTCGAAAAATATGTGCTGATCCAAGCCTGAAAATACTTTTTATCTAAAATATGAAGAATAATAAAAAGCTAGAAAATGAAGGGGGGGGAAATCAACTAATTGAAGAAGAGACGTGATAATCCACTTAATCCACTTTGTATAAAGAAAAACTATAATACAAAGAAGATATCACGTCATTCGTATAATAATTTATTATCACGCGTGTTAAAATATTAAAAAACAACTTAAAAATTTGATATTAAATCATACATATCATTTATTAATTTGTTGGTAATACCACGTCATTCATTCATTTGTATAAACACGTTTTGTAAAAAAAATTATTTATAAATCATATTTGCGAAACACAATCAATTTTTATTTCATAACTATAATTTTTTCCATAATAGTTGTGTTAAATATATACATGCCATGTATTTATTTAATGGATCTATTAAACATGTCTCATATACGACACCAAATTATCAAGCGGACCCTTAATATCATTGCAAACTATAAAAGTACCAAAATTAAAAGCTCATATTATAAGAAAAGTGAATTTAGGGGGGCCACTAATAAAATATACCCATATATAAGCTAAAATTCACCATTTAATATCTTTCGGTAAATGACATGTCAAATTTTATTTTATATTCATATCCCAATCAGAGATGGTAAAATATGGATATAAAAAATTATCTAGATCTGGATGTAAAAATATCCAGACCGAAATTATAAATGTCCGGAAATCCATAAATAAATAATGTATCTGAAATTTTAAATGGTGACAATAAATATGTTGTAAAAAGAAATATAGATCCTTTTTATATTTTCTTTTTAGTTAAAAAATATGGATTTGGATATTCACAATCCATATTCACTTGAATCTGAATGTTGATCCATGCGGATACCGTAATTAAGCATTCAGATCGATCCGAATTTTTTGAATACGGAATAATGCGAATATTTTGGGATCTAAATTTTTATGCTATCCCTAATACCAACTACTCAAGTATGTCAACAAGTGTTAGTTCATTTGATAAAGACACTCATATTCTAGAAAATATGTTTTATGTTTGATTCCTTATGGTGGCGTGAGTGCGTAAATAATTCATGTAGCTTTCGGGTCTGGTTATACTTATGGGTTTGGTTCAATTCTCATATACTTTGGACATGATTTTATCAGCCTTCAAGACTTATTCTCATTCCCTTCTGGCCTAGTTATTGATGATTAGATAAGCTAAAGCTAATCTTCATAGATGTGATATGGGCATTCTAATTTTTATTTATTTTTTTATATTGAAATATTAATAATAATAATAAAAAAAAAAAACTATGTAAGTCTGATATTGATGCTTTTATAGTAAATAACAATTTGTTTAAACAGTATAACATGTAGTAATATATAGTCACCTCATCAATTATGTGCCTATCATAATTAATTAATGTAATGACCATGGTTAACTTAAATCATAAAGATGATTCACATCAATCGATGGGCATAATTATAGAACTATTCAAATTTGGTGGCGAAGTGGTGATGATGAGATTCCTTAGTGCAGAAGATATTCATGCATGCATGGCTGCTGTCTCATTCCTTTCCAGAAATTTCCACCCTCCAAATAATTTAAAGCGACTTGCATCATCCTTTAAAACTCAATTTCTGGTCTCAATCCAAAAAAAAAGGGGGGGATTCATGAACAGAGAAAAGGAGTAAAGGAAGAAGAAAAAGACAGAAAAAAAGAGACAAATTACAAATTGATGGTCTTAATTTTTGGACATTTTATATTCATTAAAGTTGAGTTATAACTGGAAAAATTATATGAAGCTAATAAAAAGAGTTGATAAAGATGGATAAATTCAGGTATCGATGTCATAAATGATTTAAAAGAGATTTCCCAGTGTAATTGAACAGGTGCCGTGATGAACATGGATTTGGCTCCCATGCTAATTTCAACTGTGCTGAATTTTTAAAGATTTCTTGACATGATTTTATATATGATTAAAAAATGTAATTATCTATATAATCTTATATATTTTTCTCACACAAGATTATGTCAGCATGAAATGTAAATCCGATGAACTAACGCTTCAATTAAAACTTAACTAGCTGTGTTGATGGTGGTTTTTCGGAAGATCATAATCCTAAGGAGGGTCAAGACATGAAGAAGGGTAACAAAGTATATTATATTTAGTTAATATATTGATGGTTAGCTTTAAAAGCCCAAGGGCCCATAAAGAGGTAGGGGATTAGAAGAAGGACCCGACCACGGTTACCGAAAATTGCTCCCATGAGTAAGGTATGTGGAAGACGATGCAAACAGTAATTCCGACCTGACCCAACCAAATAGAGGAGAAGATTTTTGGGCTATACTCAGATATCATATGGCTCGCCCCGATGATATCATTTTGTATAATCCCGACCCAATTGAGGTGTTGGAGGAGGAGCTTGGAGAAGTATCATCTTCCTCGGTAGTCCAATCCGTGGAACGAAGATGAGATCCTTAGTCGACCAGTATTAGAGTATATGACGTATGCCCTACCTGAGGAGTAACACTTATAGAAAGCTAATGATGAAAGAGATAAAGTATCGGTTCATAGTGGTCATAGGCCATGTCAGCTACCATAGGCCGGTGCAATGGCAGAGCAGCAGCCGTCATAAGCCACTATAGACTACCGTAGGCCGGTGCAGTGGTAGAGGATGGAACTAATCTGATTGGCTGGATCTGAGGGTGGTTGAGGAGAGTTGTGACTATAATGATGGCTAAGTTGCTTGAGTCGACGTTAGAGTCGGTGGAATAGTAGATTTGGGAGCCTATATAAAGGGGTTGAAATCACAATTTCAGAGGTTAGCAATTTTCACATTTTATAACACTTGTAATTTGAGAGTAAACTAGTGATAGAGAGAGAGTGAGTCGTGACCCGACCATATTGTAAAACCCGAGGGATTATTTGTTATAATTTTTGATTCCTTTGTTAAGTGCCCCGGTCGGTATTTACCTTGAGCACAATAAAAATAATATTTTTCTCTCTGTGGACATAAGTTGAAACCACTCTCCGCCGAACCACGTAAATTCTTGCCTTTGTGATTTATCTATCTTTTGTCAAGTTTGTGTGATTCCTACTAACCAAACAAATTCACCGTTGAAAGAGGTTTGTTCGAAGAATAGTTTATATATTTTGCCATTACAATGAAAACAGTCGTCAACAAACTGTGTTGTAATTCGTGTATGAAATGAGATTTAATTTTAATTTTCTCCATGGAACAGAAGAAAAATAAAAACCTTCTGGAGAATTATGTATAAAATATAAACAAAGGTAAAATGATGTACTGAAGTCGGGTAAAAGATGTAAATAACATAAAATTCACAACCCAGTGACCCATGATTTCATGTTTCAACTTTGAAGCTCAAAAGAAAAGATAGAATTAACGTTTTACTTTGTGAATGAGAAATCACCGAATATAAAAAAATGTACGTTGCTACTTTTTCTTATGCCACCCAGTAAATCCTCATTATAAATTTATTGAAGGCTTGTCTTTCCCAACTCTTGGGAATATGCATGTAAGACTGAATGTATCAATCAGATCACATATTTTGTAAATTGTAAAAATTGAAGGGATATCAATCGGGATGGGAATATCGTCTCGTCTCAAATCTCGATCAGTTTTGATGAATCAAGATAAAAAAAATATCTCAAATATTAGACCGAATGATTTGAAATCTTGAATCCCGGTCAAATTTTTTTATCAATGATGATTTTTGGATTGAGATTTTTTTATATTTAAAAAAATAATAATTTTTGCTTAACGGATCATCATCTTAAATGAAAACAATGTAAAAAAACTATCGTATTAATAAAAACTATATGAATCTTTCTATGGAATTATTGGCGATTTCGAATGAGTACTAATTTAGTAATTTATTTCATTTTTTTATTTGTATCAAGATCCTCAACACGCTCGGGTGAAAATAATTCATGAGCAATGAATAATTCATGAATCATTTCAAAGCCTCGATTAATATTAAAAAATAGTCGGAGTCATAAACACTCTCGGGTGAAAAATAATTTATGAGTAATGATATAAAAATTAAACGGTGAATAAAAATGATAAAATCACGATCAAACTAATATTATTTTGATTTTATTTTATTTTTATTTATCATCAAAACATCATTGTTTTGATAATAATTTTACATTTGTTTAATTCTATTTTATTCCGTAATTCACAAGTCTAGTTCTATCTAATTAATGAACAATTAACTTCTTTTTTAACCCCGTGTCAGGCGCACGTGATCCACACTGCCAATTAATAAATCTTAATTTGTAGTATTAGAACATGTAGCTAGCTATTAATAGTAACCTTTGCACTGGCTGACTGGCACAGATCTAATAGACATTAATGATCTTCAAGGTAGATTCGCCAGATATCAAAGTATTGTGTATTCAAATAACTTTCACTATAACAAAATTGATATTTAGCGTCTAAAGATTAATTTTAATTTTTTAAATTCCTCATTTTAAAATTTGAATTTATCGCATAATAAAAATAGATTTAAATTTTTGATATTTAGCGACGAATTTTCGACGTTAAAGGTTAATTTTAAAATTTTCAAATTCCCGCTTTCTAAAATTTGAATTTATCTCTTAATAAAATTAGATTTAAAATTTTGACATTTAGCGATGAATTTTCGATGCTAAAAGTCAAATATTTCGACGCTAAAGAGTAAATTTAAAATTTTCAAATTCCCGCTTTCTAAATTTTGAATTTATCTTCTAATAAAATTGGATTTAAATTTTTGACATTTTGCGACGAATTTTCGACGCTAAAGATCAAAATTTTGGCTGAAATAATTCCCGCTATTTGAGGACCTTTAGCGACGAAAGCCTATTTCGTCGCTAAAGGTTTTTTTCCCTATAAATTCATTTGCTCTTTCATTTCTCTTGTTATCACTTTCTTTCTCTCACACTCTTATTTCCTCTCTAAAATTATTTTTTCCTCAAGTGTTTTGTTTGATTTTTTGTATTTTATATTAACATCTAATATTTATTTATTTATTTTTGTAGGGGAATATGAAGATGAAGAAATGGTGAAAATGAAGATAGTGAAGAAAAAAAAATAAATGAAATTGAAGATGAAAAAATGAAAGTGAAGATGGAGAGTACAATATATAAAAAATTGTATTTTATCATTTTATTTATTATTTTAAATTTTTTTATTGTGATAAATTTTATAATTTTAGTTTATATCAATAAAAATATCATTATTATAATTTTTTAATAATAAATTTGTAATAATTTTTTTATAACAAATTTTATTAATTTTATAATGAAATTAATTTATAATAATAATTTTTTATACCCTTTAGCGTCGAAATATTCGATGCTAAAGGTAATAAAATAATATATATATTTTTAATATTATATCACCTTTAGCGTCGAATATTTCGACGCTAAAGGTCAACTTTTTGGCGTCGAAAATATTCATCGCCAAATACATGCTTTAGCGTCGAAATATTTTTGACGCAAAATATTGTACTTTAGCATCGAAATTTTTTATTTCGACACTAATTGTCTTTCTCGTCCACGTTTTAGCGTCAAAAATTTTCGACGCTAATAATCTTTAGCGTCAAAATTTTGTACTTTAGCATTGAAATATTTCGACGCTAAAGACTTTTTTTGTAGTATTTGAACTCCCAACGTTTTTAAAATCCCCTTGTATTAATGAAAAATTAAATACAAAATACAAAACATTAATTACCAAATAATTTATTTAAAAATTAGAATTATAGCTCGTCCACGGTGGTATCTCACGATGGCTCGGACCTCTCGGAAATAGGCTTTCTTCGCCTTCCACGTAAGAGGCGGAGAAAATTTATTTATTTATTTATTTAAAGATTTGAACAGGGACATTGTAATAAGAATTTGATGACTGCAAGCACGGATTTTATTCGCAGCGAATTGAAGTTTATTAAAAATAGCTGAGAAGATTTATTTCAGTATGTGTCTAAAGTTGGAGAAAACCTACAATGCAACAGAGGTACCATGTCATTCATTCAATAAGCCAATCATCAATTGCCAAGTGTGCTAAAAAAATTAAAAAACAACTAAAAATAGGTATTAAATTATACATGTCATTTTCTAATTCGTTAGTGATACCACGTCACCCATACTTCCGTTGCACCAAAGAATTACTCCTAAAGTTGATTCCCTAGTAAGGCATACCAATTAAAATAGATTTTGCAATTTCTACATTAAGTGATAAATAAAATAAATTTATTTATCCACCACAATGCATGGACCATTAAGTGATAATTGTTTTTTTGCAATATGTTATCATTTTTTTTTCTTCCATGCAAGAGGGGTCATAGAAACTCAAACTTTTGAGCACTAAATTAAGCACCCACATACAGATACAGTACCCACAGCAACTCAAAGAAAGCTTATAGGCGAAGGAAATATAAATCATCCACTCAAAACCCTAAAAATATAATAAAACAAAAAGTTATATGGAGAATGGAAGAATAATGAGAGAAAAAATAAACAAAACAAAAGCCCTTTGCCTAATCTTTAATTTCTCTTTGCCTATCTTCTTGATCTCTTTAGTTCTCTTTTCCCTTTCTTTCTTGGTGGCTCTGGTATTCCCCTTAGTGTGATTCTCCCACCATTTCCTAAAGACCCATCGAACTTTATTAAAGATAAAAAAAGAGAAAATTAAAACATGGTTTTTTCATCAGCTCCAGTCTATTTAGATCCTCCCAACTGGCATCATCAGGTAATTTTTTCTCTTTTCTTCATTTTCTTTCAATCAATTAAAGCAGATTTAAAAAAAAAAAAAAAAGATAAATATTCCTCTATTCCTTTGTTATCTCTTCTTGAATATACCAAATATTTATTTTGATGTTTTTGAATAATCTATTTTTCAGCAACCAAATCATCACTATCAAGGTACTGGCAGTGAAAATCCTCAGCTTCCACCTCTTCCTTCAGCTGCTCATGTGGTTGATGTTGGTGGACCGGGCGGTTCTGGCTCGATTAGACCTGGTTCGATGGCTGATAGAGCCAGACTAGCGAAGATACCGCAGCCAGAGGCTCCCCTGAAGTGCCCTAGATGTGATTCAGCCAACACAAAGTTTTGCTACTTCAATAACTACAGCCTCTCTCAGCCTCGCCACTTCTGTAAGACGTGTCGGCGCTATTGGACTAGAGGAGGTGCCTTAAGGAATGTCCCAGTTGGTGGAGGGTGCAGGAGAAATAACAAGAAAAGCAAAAGCAGCAGCGGCACCTCAAAATCCACATCTAATAATAACCTTGAAAAGCCTCAAATGGGTTCCTCAAATTCCACTAGCACACTAATTCCCTCTGAGATCATGAGTCACTTGCAGCAACAAACGCCTCAAATGCCCTTGATGGCCTCTTTACATAATCTATCTCAGTATAATATGGGGGGCAATATTGGGTTAAATTTTGGTGTTGGTAGTAGCCATAGTGCTGATATGGGGTTTCAAATTGGAGTTAATTCATGCATGTCAGCTGGAGGTGTTGTGCAGCAATTTCCTTTCTTTGAGCATGCACCCAATACAGGCTTATACTCTTTTCAAAGTGATCAAGGTGTCGAGGCTTCATCTTCTTTAGCTGTCGGTGGTCATGATCACAATCAACTTGGCTCCATGGCTTCAAACTCTAGGGTTTCTGAGCAACAGGCTCCAGTGAAAATGGAAGACCACCAAGCTGGGCTTAATTTATCAAGACCATTTATGGACTGGAGTGGAAACAACTGGACAGATCTTTCAGGTCTTAATAACTCCTCTTCCACAAATCATTTCTTATAAAATTTCAAGCTTTAATTAATCCTTGAAGCTTCACTACAGCTTAGCATAAGACTACTGGTCGTAGACTTAAGTAGTTTTTATTTTATTTTATTTTATTTATGTTGGTTGTTTAATAATTTATGTGTCTTATGTTGCATGGGATTGTTTACAAAATCGTCTGTGTGTTTGTACGTGAGTATGTTTCAAGTTATATGTATGGGATCTGTTTTCTGACATATGATAATTAAGCTGATTTCTGTAGAATGTCAGAATGGTTAATTATATTTCATACTTCTTCATGTACTCGCTATCACCATCGAAAAGATCAAGAATAGCTTCCACAGGATTGGTCACTCACATTTCAACAAAATGATCTTGAAAAATAGCTACTATATAAATATTATCTCTATTTAGGTAGAAGAAGTTAACACATATGGGTTGGTTGTTTTTGTTGAAAATTACAAATGTTATGTTGTTTCAATTGTGAATTTGCGCTTACATTTGATATGTCTTCATGTTGTGTTTAATTTATCATCTTCATGAAATTTTATATGAGCAAAGTTGAAAATTAACCTCATGCATTTCTGTTGGTCAGCCCTCTTATATAGGGTAATAATGAACCAAAGATGAAGTAGATCTAGCTAGCATGAGCAATTAATCTTCAGTAAGTCATTCTCATTCATTTAGATCAAATTTATTAATTTAGTACTTCACCAATTCCTTGACCACTTAATTGGTTATGTTTATCACTTTTGTCCATTCTTTCATATTTGGCAAAGATTGAATTCCCCCACAAAGCTTCTTGTCTCTCTCATTTTGAGGTGATTTATTAGTTCTTTTTCAGTCTTGACCTCCTTAAAAAAAGGCCCAGTTTGCAGAGATGGAGGAGGAAAGAAATATATATATATATATATAGAGAGAGAGAGAGAGAGAGTGAAGAAATGGGAAGAAGGTTTTAGTAATGATTTTGTAATTATAAGTAAGAATCATGAGATAGGACATACATATTTATTGGGTGAAAAAGAGAAACAATTTCTACAAAACGCCAAAAATCCCACAAAAAACCATGCAATATATATTCCCATTTTTCAACCAAACCCAAGTGTGAAGTATTCTAGAATTTCCTCACAACAATAAGGTAATAACCTCTTCTCTCTCTAGAGAGAGAGAGAGAGAGAGAGAGTGGCCAAAAGGAAGTGAGACCTTTTTTGAACGTTTTGTTTAATTTATATGATCTCTTTGCAAAATCTTCCACATTGATAATTACTTATACGTTAGTATATATAAATAAAATGATGATATTATAATGTAACTATGGTTACAAAAAGAAAAGGGAACCAAGGGATTTAGCTTTTGAAAGAACCAAGGGTGGTGCATTAATATTAATTGTAAGAACGAATAAAGCAAAGCAACCAAAGTGTAAAAAAAACACAAGCCAAAAAGCACACATATGGTCTCTCTCTTCATGATAGTCAGTTGGTCTTGGTCATGGGATGAAGGGCAGAGTGAAAACCAAAAAACAGTCGAGTGTGGATAAAAAAGAAAAAGGGTATCTAAAGAAAGAAAAAAGATATACACAGTGAGAGTGGTTACTGTTTGGTGGTGGGGGGATACGAAGAAGAGCAATCAATGGGATGGGCTCGGAAATCCAAGCAGTGAAAGAAAAAAATTGAAGTATTTATTCTAAGTTCTAAGGTAATTATTTGGTCTTCATCATTTTGAATAATAATATATGGATAGTCGTGAAATCTTCTTTACACCACCATCTTGCTTTCGCTTTTTAGACTTCATTGGACCTTGTTTCTCGCTCTTGATTCTTAGCTTATGTAAGTGAAGTAAATCGCTAGTGGGGGAGTCATTCATAGGTTAGTGGTCCACTCAATTTGAAAATTTATTAAAATATATTTTATAAATTAATGAAAAATTTGATTTGTTAATAAAATAATTTTGATTTATCTACACTAAATAAAGAATATATATCACTTTTATAAAAATAAAACTTTATCCCCATTATATCAATATAATGTGCGGAATAAATCTCCTTAATATATTTCTTCTTGTGCTTCTTTTTTTTTTGAGAGATTTGGAGAGCATGAATCGTCTGCTGGTGGTTTACGGAGAACAGATCAAGAAAGCATACGCAACTCAGAATTAGGATTTGATATATAAAGTCTGGAAGCATTCATCACATGAGGGATGTGGTAAGGGAAAAAGTAGGAGAACCCAACATCAAATTTATAATAATGGGGATCAAAAGTAGGAGAAGAAGAAAAGGTAATATGAGAAACAGAAACAAAAAGATATTAATGCTTTGTCATCGGTTATGCTTGAATAATAATATTGATAGTCCTTGTTCCCCATTTGTTGTAAGCCCTTATTGACTCTTTATTTGTTTCTCCTCATTTTTATAGCTCTCTAAGTAGTTCTTATGACATGTAACATACAACTCAATAAAAAAAATAAGAAGAGATAAAAATAATGAGATGTTCCTTATCCTCACTGATATCGATAGTATTTTCTTGGTGTTATCGTGTCAATAATACTGATATCATAATCTCATAAATCATCGATACCAATATATTATCATAAATTATTAATGTTTTAGTGTCATTATAATAGTGATGGCATAGTGCGATGAATTACGAACAATCGAATCATTGACACTAATTACTAATATCAGTGTATTATTATTCGAGTTACACTGACACTATTTATTAACAAGTGTCTACCGTGAAACCTTTTACACACACTAAAATGGTATAATTGAAACCCTTTTTGGCATACTGAAAATAATAAAGAAAAATTATACTGTGTAATAATAGTATCAAGTCACTTATGCAAAAACTCAATAACATCTTACCATGCTTGATAAAATATTAAAAAATATCTAAATAAATAATAGTTATATGTAATACATTTCACATGTTATATTACTTATTAGTTGGTAGTAGCATATACATCCCAATACAGTGATGATATATCAAAGAATTACTCCAAGAAAGAGAGATGTTCAGAGAATTGATACAATAAATAATGAAGCTATATATTGCGAAAGAGATAATTTCATATCGGTTGATTTTACATTATTCGCTACATGTATAAGCTTGAGATAGCTCTTAAATCTTAAATTTATTTTTAGTATATGCGTGTTGGTTTCTATAATCCACAAGGGGCATGATTTGGTGGTGTATGA
>SKCR01003772.1:0-36732 GCA_019454045.1 Zanthoxylum bungeanum | reverse complement strand
TCCAATCATAATTTATGTAATGTGACACTCGTCTCGCAGTGTATCAGTAGTCAGAATTCCCGGTCGTTACACCTAAATAGTCTGTAGATAGCAAATGAAGATGGGCACTTTGTTTGTCGTTTATCTACAGCTGCGTTCCATTCCATATTGTATGACGACTTTGATACGGGTTCGTTCATGTGATGACATGGGAATGGAGGCACCTTATATGATGCGATCATATAGGACTGGACTAAGATAAAAATGAATTTCTTTTAATATCCGTTAAACAAAGAAATTTATATCAGTCTAATAGATGATCATATATTGGTTGATCTTAATCCTTAGTATACTACGAACTCCTGCATGGTAGGCTGTGTCCTTTGATTTACAAAGGTGAGGTTGGTGAAGCAATCCCGACCAATAGCTACGTATTTTAGTGACATGATTTGGTGTATAGTTGGCGACGTTTTACATAGATATGAAATCCACTCCTTTTTGTGAAAAGTAGATGAGTATCTTCCTTGAGGGTTGATTCGGTACTTGAACGGTTAGAGCGCTCAAGTCTTTCTATTACGAATAGAAAGATTAATATTCATAATAGTTATGAATAAATCTTTCATTAGAGAATCAATGGTACTTATGGCATAAAATAATTCGAAGGGGTATAACAGACATTATGACCTGACTCTAATTATAAGATACTTGTGGAGGGTCAATCTGTATGCGGTATTAGCTCGTTACACTATAGAAATCCATAGAATAATTGGATAGTTCAATTATGAACTCATTTGAAAAATAATTAATAATTGAGAATTATTTATTGATTAATAATTATATAATGTTACACTTTGAAATTATATATTAAAGTGTTTAATATATAGTTTTTATATTAATGATTATTAGATAATCATTTAATATAAGATTTGATTTTAAATTAAATTTGATTTAATTCAAAATCAAATATGTAATTTATATAGTGATATAATTAAGTTACATGTTAAATTTTAATTTCAAAATTAAATGATATTTGATATTATATTTAATTTTTGAAATTAATAATTTTGTTGTGACAAAAATACCATTGGCCAATATTTATATATGAGGTTAGGGTTAGGGTAAATTTTATAAATGTACATTTAAATAACATAAACCCTAAGTATAAATAGAGGGTTTTTCTCTACACAAACTAACCCTAGCCACTTTCTCATTCTCAATGTGATTGAAAATGAGAGAAAAACAAAAAGAGAAAACAAAAAGAGATCATCAAGTGAGTTGATCCGAGCCCACCCTCACGGATTTTTGGTGGTGAGTCATAACATGGAAGATTGAGTGGTGACCCAATTCTTATCACACATCCAAGGCTCGGCTATATGAAACTGATCAGTGTGTGCGCATGTGATGATTAAAAATCTGTATATGTAGAGTGCATGTGTTGGCTGTGTGCGTTGATCATAGTCCACTTGCATAATATATTTGCATCATCTATAGTGGCCCGATGGTTCAAGATCAAAAGCAATCTTTTGATGTTTTAACATGGAAGATGAGAAGTCACAGTGCTGCAAATGCATATGTTATTTAATAATATTTCACAAGCCACATTATTTAGATGCAAATATTATTCTATTATTTGTCATTGCTTTTATATTGCTGTGTGTGTGATGATAGAAGTCGAATAGTCACAAGATGATCATTGTGTGCATATGTGGCTGTGCTTGAGTGGCACATATTGATGTCATATTGAAACAGTATGTTCACGCCCTTGTCAGTTTGATGACTCACAGCCTAATACAAGCAATTGTTGGGGTTGATCATGTACGCCGCGTGTGATTGATGATGATGGAGGAAATTGAACAGTTCAGTTTCTGGGCTGCGATTCAAGGGCTGTTTGGTTCGGATCATGATTTTTGGGACAAAAATTCTGGATTAAGTTGAGGAGAGCAGAAAAAATTTTCAAGGTCGATCCCGGGTGTCTAAGCGGCTACAGCCCCTAGATCGTAGTTCAGGGTTAGAGATGACAGATGCTCCTAGACCCTAGATTCAGCGACATAATGATGGCATGCATTGGGGGACGGCGAGACATAACGCCCCAATGACATGGATTTGCACACCTAGCTCTAGTTCAGTGATTTGGGGGACGACGAGACGTAATGCCCCAAGACCACTAGATAGGCGTATGGGGGGACGGCGATACGTAACTGTTGGAGTTGGTGCTCGACGCGCCAAATTTTATTGTATTTATTGTAAATAATAAGTAAATTTTATTTTATTATGAATTCAATTAAGTAATTTTCATCAATATATTTTATTATATGGTAAAGGCGTAAAAGACCTTAGAATGAATAGTTGTGACGTAATTGCAATAGCACCGCAATTGTTACTGAGAAATATCACAATAAAATTCATTCTTAAAATTGGTCCTTGTCAAAGTTTACATACTTGGTCAGTTAGTAAACCCATGAGACCGGTACGTGTCGTATATTATAATTGTTCTAATGGTTTTACTCAGTTAACCATGAGTCTTGGGAGACTCATAAAGACATGTAGGTATTTATTGGATAAATACTGAACGGCTCATTCGAAGATTCCTAATATATGGTACACTAACGTCAATGGGAATCTTTACGAGTCAAATAACATATTAGCTCCTTTGACTTGTGATACCACTGTGGATATGAGAGATATCCTTCATACTTTGATGGCAGTCACGTCAGCGATCTTTTATGATCAGACTTCCGCATGTTTGTCGAGTATGGACTGATACTCACGATATCATGTGATGTATCCAGAGAGGATCTGTCAGTCTCGTGTACGGGATTTAGGTGTCCAATTTGTGATTCTTTGAAATCCTTGGCCGAGGTATGATTCAGAAAGTAGTTCCGAATATTTATTGAAGAATCATAATTATGTCGCGACACGTGAATTGTTTATAGCGGAGATTTGACGTTTAATCTATATCTCCAGAATAATTCGGATAACCTATGACAGATGGATTATATATATGATATGACTTCGACTTGGATGGTTTGACTTGATTATTTGTGGTCGTCGTAATTTGTGAGGGGACAAATTACGGACATGGAAATTGTTTCCATGATAGATAAACTTGAATCTAGAGAGTCCCACAATATAAAGTGTACTCGTTGAGCACTTGGGCATTTTATTATGGATAATTCTGATTATTCATAATATACACATGCATATTAAATAATGTGTATTTGTATACGATACATAATTTAGATTAGTTACGTATTATTAACCTATTTAATTTTGTCAATTGTTTTATTGTTATTTTTAATTAATTAATTGTTAATTAATTATTAATAACAATAAAATGGAAGAATATTCTTGGAATATTGTTTCATGTATTTATTTTCTCTTTTAGATAATGATAAAATGAATTAATTAATTGGTTAATTTATTTATTTTAACTAAGAATATTACATTGAATATTCTTTATTTTTGGCAAATTTTGATTTGTCAAACCATGTGATTTGAACACATGGATGTTTATTAACAAATTCAAAATAATTATATTTAGATAAGGTTAAACTTGTGACAAAAAAATTGGGCCAAATGTTAAAGCAATTTTGACAAAAAATTGCTAGAAAATTCGGCTAAGAGGGTTTATTGCTATATAAATGAAACTTGTTTTATTTTGTGAAGTTTAGCCTCATCTCATGTGTTGAGAAAATAAAGAAAAGAGAGATTAAGATTACAAACAATTGAATTAACACCAAAGAAGAAGAAATTAAAGAAATTGGAAGCTTGGAATTTAAGGTAATGAAAGTTCCCAATTTTTAATTTCTTAGTTTTTTGTTCTAAGTATGAAAAATATGTATTTGATATGTATTTTTCATGTCTTAAAATTATATGTATCTTGGATATGTATATGGATCAAATTTGGTGTTGATTGTTTAAATAAACCTTAATTGTTTTCTTTATTAAGCATGTGTAGTTAGATTAATTAAATAATTAATCTTAAAATTAAAATTGTCATTCTAGAGTGATTTTACCACTCTAATATTGCCTAGAAATGTTCTTGAGGCTTTATGTTGTGGTGATTAAATTTGGTGTGAAATTAATTGGATTAATTTGTGAATAAATTGAATTTTGGAATGAAAAATGGAAAAAATTAAAATTGGATTAGATCTGGTTATGGACCTTAAAATAGAATATTTTTCATGTAAAAATATATCATTTGGCTTATTTTGGATGTGTATTGGGTGGTGGATAAATTTCGAAAATTATTCTGGGGCGAAAATGCGAGAAAACAGCGAAATTCGCATCGAAACCAAACTGGACACTATTCGGGCAACCCAAGGGCTGACCAAACACTGCCCAAGTGACCTGGTTGATCCGGCTTGACGGATGGTCAACTGGTTTGATCGTTTTCCCGTTGCGCGTAGTATTAATCGAAAAATATGATCGTAAAATAATACGTCATGTTTCGAAATATATTATGTTATTAAATATTAATAAATAATATTTTAAACTTATTTGAGTGAATTAAAAATATTTGATATTAATTAATTCGCTCGAAAAATTTTAAAATATTTAAAAACCATTTTCGCTTCTACCGCACAATTTCGCTGCGTATACTCCAAAAGTAACACCCCCATGCGTCAGGATTTCTACAGATTTCACAGAGATAAGATTTTCAGAAAAGACGGTTTTACGAAAGAGTTTTGAAAGAGCAGTTTTATGAAAGACTTTCAGCAGAATGGTTTTATGAAAGAGTTTTCAGATAATATCATTTTTTTCTTGACGATGAATTTGATTTCAGAAAAAGAAGGTTTCATAAAAGCATTTCAGTTTCCTTTTTTAACTCTCCACTCACTAGATCGTTCAAACGATCTAACACCCTACTCCCAGTGTTTTTGTTTTACAGGTTTACCCGGAGGACGAGCTCGAGAGGATAGATACTGACAGCAACCATTAGAGTGTTTGAGTCCCGCAGGTCGAGTACAGAGGTTCAACACAATTAGTGTCAAAATAAAGTTGTATGCCAGTCAATATTATTTTATAAGTAATTATATGTGTTAAAAGATTCCAAGAATAGAGTTGTAAAGAGAAGTATTATTGAGTTTACAGTTATAAATATTAATATGCATTCGTTGTTGTTGAGTTGGGCAATGGTCCATATGCATGAGTTTGTATTTTGAGATGGGATTAATGGTGTTGATCATAGTCAGAAAGTAAGAGGCTCGGGGGGATAGATCGGCATATTCCTTGCCAGTAGCATCTACGAATTGGGGATATTACATGAATGTATTACAAGTTTGCTACTAATAGATTGTCCTATTGATTGCAAGTTAAAATATTTAAATATTTCATTTAAAATAATTTTATCATCTTTGTATAATTTAAAATTTTGATGTTTTCTTGTATTTCTAGTCATTTTACAGGTAGCAGGATTTAAAACATTTTACACGTAATTAGTAAGTGTATTTTTTCACCAAAACTTAAAGAAAGATGTGTCATACAAGTAAATTTAACAAATTCTTCTCTATTTTTAGCATCAGAATATTTAAATAAATCTAAAGAACTCGTACCTCTACTAGATGATGTGTACCTGTTCATTTGAGTTTGTGTTGTATCAAGTCCAATGTCAACGGCATGATGTCTATCCAAGTGCTTGTTCATATTGTCATAACCGCCAATAAATTTGTAAGATACACCACAATAGATGTATATTGCTCTTGGACCTTCATTTTCAGTCTCGATTAAATGAAAATTTTGAAAATATCGGAGGATCCAGCCTTAACTTCTCTTCTCTGTGTACCAATACTTTGACCGCTCTCTTGGGTTCGCACATTGGACATGATGTTCTGAGATGAGCTTGCCTTTTTTTTTTATATAAATATTGAATAATGGGAGAATTAATTGAGAATGAGTAATTGAAAATGAGAGAATTGAGAATGAGAGAATTGTAGAAATTGAGAAATGAGAGAATTAGTGTGTTGAAAAAATGAAGAATGACATTTATTTATACATTTTTGGATTATTTTTGTGATAATAAAATGACCATAAAACTAGCTGTTTTATTAATGTTATTAAGGGTAATTTAATAATCACCCTTAATTTTTTTTTTTTTTTTGGGCAGGGAGCCATTTGGCTCCCTGGCAGTCCAACGACTACTAGTCGTTGGGGTAGAACGGTTCCAACCAGAACCATTCGATTCCTATTGGAACCGTTGAACCGGTAGAACTGAACGGTTCCAGCGGTTTCAGTTCGAACCGTTGGAACCATCCGGTTTCATTCAGTTCAGCTAGAGACGAACCCTAACCGAAACGGACAAATCTGATTTCAGTTCCGATTCCGGAATCGGAATCGGTCCGGTTCGGTTCTGGTTCGGTTAAGGTTCCGAACCGGAACCTTGGTCGGGTCTTCTTCTTGTAATATGTAATCGTTAAAATAATTTATTATATATTTTGTATTTCCTCATTAATTTAATATCACAAGCTACATTATATAAATATAAAATTTATGTTTAAATATCATTTTGAATGTGATTAAATTAATAATCATATTAATCGTGCGAATCGTGAATAATATGTAACTATTTACGATAACTATGGATATTACAATAACGATAATGTGAAATATTAAATTACAACTACGATAATGTAAATTCGAAGTGTATAACATATATTTACAAAAGTTAATGAGTATTGGATGAACAGCTATTGAATGTTAATGGAATTATCAAATAAAACTTTCTCATTGGCTTAATGATCAATCATATCTCTACAAGAAGGTTTCCGAAATTTTTAGACATCGTGATCTTTATGGTGACCATGAACAGCTGATCGAATCATATTTTTATTGTCGGTTTTAATATATCAAAGGACCGTTCGACTCATTTCACTACAAAAAATGGACATTTTGTGTCGAAAACCTTCGTCGTTAAAGGTTTTATGTGTCAAAATAAAATTTTGACGCGAAAGCTTGGTCGAGGAATGTTAGAACAATTTGCACAAATAAGAAAAATATTATCGTTCACCAGGAACATAAAAATTGAAGTTGGCTTGAGTGGCAGACTAGGTCGCTCTCTTTAAGACATTTCGCGGCTCTGCCAAAAATTTGTGTTAGCAGTATGTCAGCCCCGCTGTCCCCAGGATAAAACAAGCCTAAAAAACTCTGTCTCAATCGGATTTGCACAAAACCGATTGGTATACTCACACCCAACACAAAATTATTGCTTGGAATCTCAGTCTCTCGGCTCTATCAAAATGATTTTTTTTTCAAGTTGCTCACGTTAAAAGTAAAAAAAATTAAAAAATAAAAAATAAATTTAAAAAAGCTCTCATTTCTTTCTGCTGAAAATCACGTTAAAAAATATTTCCTCTCAATATTTTTCTTTTTCTAATCTCACTGTTGGCTTTCCCACATCCACTGGAACCACTGATATCATCAATGCGTTTCCCCCAACTGTGCAACCTGAGTTGCATGAAACTGAAACTTGAACACATTTTTGATCTTGTTCTTGTCGGACCTCCATCTCGCCGACTTAAACATCGTCTCTAGAGCTCCAACTTAAAACCACACCACTCACCGGATCTCTCGGTACACCCGTCTGAAAAACTCCCATTTACAAAATAAAATAGTAGCATGATTCATCATCACTTCATGACTTGTTATTACCCATTGAACCTATTTCTTGGGATCTCCAATCTATTAGGTCGGGTTACCATCATAAGTGACTGTCTAATGGCAATAGTCCCATTCTTTTCTAGGTATTGGATAACTTCTCTCTTGTTAGTCCTTTCATCAAAGGATCATCTAAGTTATCATCAGTCTGTACATGATTCATTCTTACAGCTCCAAAAGAGAGGTCTTCTCTAACTGTACTGTGTATCTGCATTCTCTTACTGTTATAATAACAGTTCTGAATATTTGCAATAGCCGCGGTACTATCACAATGGATCAAGATAACTGATATCAGTCTCTCTCATAAAGGGGTATCTAATAACAAGCTTCTTAATGAAGCTGCTTCTTCACTAGTTGTTGCTAGTGCTATCATCTCAAACTCAAGGAAATATATATTATGTTGGTAGCCTTGGAATCATCCGAAAGGGTGTTCCAATTAACATCATTATGTCCTTCAAAGAAAGCAGAAAAGCTCTGATAATGCAATTCTAGGTTCATGGTCATTTTCAGGTACATTATAACCCTCGCAATAGCATGTCAATGCTTATACCAGGTCTACTAATAAATCTACATAGTATTCCTATGACATATGCAATGTCAGGTCTAGTGTAATCAAAACACAATGTCAGTTACCAATGTTGCATAACGTTAGTTACCAATGTTGTTCGCATACTCAGATTATCTAACACTATCGCCAATGTTCTTGAGCAACTTTACACTAGAGTCATAAGGAGTACATGTAAATTTATTCTTAGATTACCTTTTTTCTGACTAAGTAATTTAATTCCGAGAATTACACTAGTTTCTTCTAAGTTTTTTCATTACAGATTTAGAAGACAACATATACTTCAACAGAATTAACAACATGCATATAGAATAATAAGCATATCAATACATAAACATTTCACATGTTGTTTTCAAACTTTGTAAAAAAATAAATTCGTCAATTTCAATCACTTTACAACCATAAGTAAAACATTAGAGGTAAAACCCCCACTATTTTCAATTTATCATTGGAGGTCGAGCCCCCACTATTTCTTAATAAAAAAGAAATTTTACTTCATAGAAATAATATTCTCATATAAATAATAAAATCTATATATTTAAGCTATGACATCATACCCAAAGTTCTAGGTTCTAAACCCTTCCATATTTCAAAAAATAAAATTTAAATTCCACATCACAAGTTCCAGCCACTATAGTGGTGTGAAAATCACTCATCACATTATCTTATTCACAGCTTGTGCATATAACTCGAACCAATCATAATCATATCAGACATGACGGAAAACAAAAATGCTTACCCACCATCCCTCGAATCCACCATACATGTTGATCTCAAAGATCGTAGTAACAAGTTGGTCTTCGGTAAGGTTCGCTTTTGCAGAAAAACTCTTTAACCGGTAGTTCCGGGCAAGGTGCCCTTGTTTGCTACAGTTGTAGCATTTGAACTAACTATTGTTATTTCTTGAGGGAGGTTAGTGCTCTTTCTGGTTATTCTGGTTTTGGTGATTATGGTTCTTGTTGTTCCTACGGTAACTGATAAGTGTGGTTTATACCCACTTATTCCTGAATTCGCAGCTTAATATTTTGTTAGTTTCCATATCATTTAATATTTTTTTAGTTTGTTTTATGTTTTAATTGTAGGAGCATTAATACATGAGGAAATGGACCAATTCGATGTGTTTTGAGACTTTGCGGAGGAATCAGACAATGCGGGAGCAACAGGAAACAGCGCGTGAGCACCAGTGGAAAAAATGCACTGGCGCTGCAGTTTTATTCAGTTTGAAGAGATCCAAGGAGTAGGATTGAAGAGCGATAAGAGGAGACGAATGCGGTGACGTCCGAAGAGGAAGAGATTTAATTCGGGTTTTATCTTCTTGTTTCTTTCTTAGAACTCTAATGATTTCCATTAGATTCATGACTTTGTTTTCATTGTTTTTATCTATTGTCATGAACTAAACTCCTTGATTATTGAGAATGATGTAACTGATGATAGAACCTATAATTGTTTGTCAATATTGTTATGAAGTTTTATTCAGTTTATTTGTATTCTCTTAAGTTTAATGTCTTGTGTTTGCTGGCCACAAATATAACGATATATGTTTAGAATCTATCACTCCAGAAAGGGGATTTTGAATAGATCTAGAGAATATAACTTAGGAGTTTTATAGAGTTCGAGAGAATATATAAGTTCCTTTGAAGTTGTTAATATAGAATCACAAAGCGTAATGAGTTGTTAACTATTAGATTTTTATAGAGATATCGAAGTTTATAGTTGATGATATTTTCACTGATACTCGAGAGAGGGAATAGATATTTTCGGAGTCTTGACTTATAAACAATATATCTGAACAAGGATTAATTCGCATGAAAAATACATAGGCGACAACTAGGTGAATTCAGACTATATAATCTTTATCGTATTAGTTCCTCATATATAATTATTTTTATATTTATTTATTAAAATCTTTATTATTTGCTTTCTAAATAAAGTTAGGATTATCAATTGTAGTATTTAGTGCGAGTTAACGTAATCCCTGTGGTTTCGACACTCTAAACTCATTTATACTAAAATTTGACACCGTACACTTGCGGTACGATATAAAATATCACAACAAGTTTTTGGCGCCGTTGCCGGGGATTGTTTGTTTAATTCACATTATTACTATTACCAAGTAATCTTAGCTTTAATTTAGATTTTTATCTTTTATATTTAGTTTATATTTATTTTATTTTGTTTTATTTTTATTTACTTGTGTCTGGCTGAAGACGTTAAACTTAGGGCTAGCAGGGAGGCAACCCTTGCATTTATTTTATTATTATTTTTCTTTATTTTTAATTTTTATTTTCATTGTGTGCTATTGTTTATTTATTCATTTTGCATGCCATTTATTCAGGTAGCACAAGACACACAAAGCCCGCAACACCAATCTGACCAGTAGGAGCCTGATCAACTCCATGCACGTTAGTGTTGTTCCTTAATCTGGTTTCTTTATATTTATATTTCATTGGGGACAATGCAAGTTTTAAGTTTGGGGGTGTGTTCATGTAGTCGTTCCTGCTATATATATATATATATATATATATATATATATATATATATATATAATATATATAATATTATAATTACATTTTATTTTTATATCATTGATAGTAAAGCATAGTCTAATGATGAATTTTGATTTCTATTGATGAAATTTTAGAAACATAAGTCCCATTGATTTTTATCTGATGCCTTAAGTAGATGATCTAGGTTATACTCGTAAGCACTTAATAATAGGTTTTTAGCAGTAAGAACCTTAGTAGTTGACAAAGTGAGTTGTTGAAGAAATTATTTTCCGATGAATGACCGTTTGCTTAGATATCTATATCAATATGCTCTTATTATGATGTATGGTATGATAAGAAAAAGAAATCACCTATAACCGATAAGCATGAAGGTACCTATGGTCGAGTGTTAGGACCACCATAAGGAGAAATGCTACCTTAAAGGGTAGTTGTAGTATATAAATGTGGTTTATACCCACATATTCATGCATTGGCAGCTTAATATTTTGTTAGTTTCCATATCATTTAATGCTTTTTTTAATTTGTTTTATGTTTTAATTGTAGGAGCATTAATACATGAGGAAATGGACCAATTCGATGTGATTTGAGAGTTAACGGAAGCAACTGAGTCACTGAAGGAAGCAAAAAAGGAGAAAATAAGGTCAACCAGAAGTCAAGGTTGACGCCGCAGCGCCAACCTATTGGCACTACGCTGCCAGACGCGTCTCATACTAAATCCTGAGATTCAGGCATCGCGGCGCTGCGAAGAGATCAAAAGTTACTAGGGTTTTGCGAAAAGAAAGAAAAAGGCTGCATGATTTTCTTATAAATTAGCCACTACATCCAACTCAGAAAATGAGGCTAATTCACAGCACAAAACACAAGAATAAATATTTTAGAGTGATCCAAGAAGGAGAATTTAAGAGTGACAAGAAGAGACGAAGTGGGTGACGTCCAAAGAGGAAGAGATTCAATTCGGGTTTTATCTTATTGTTTCTTTCTTAGAACTCTAATGATTTCCATTAGATTCATGACTTTGTTTTCATTGTTTTTTTTATCTATTTTCATGAACTAAACTCTTGATTTTGGAGAATGATGTAACTGATGCTTGAACCTTGTATTGTTTGTCAATATTGTTATGAAGTTTTATTGAGTTATTTATATTCTTTTGAGTTTAATGCTTTGTGTTTGCTGGCCACAAATATAATTATATATGTTTAGAATCTATCACTTGAGAGAGGGGATTTTGAATAGATCTAGAGAATATAACATAGGAGTTTTATAGAGTTCGAGAGAATATATAAGTTCCTTTGAAGTCGTTAACATAGAATCACAAAGCGTAATGAGTTGTTAACTACTAGATTTTTATAGAGATATCGAAGTCTGTAGTTAATGATATTTTCACTGATACTCGAGAGAGGGAGTGGATATTTTCGGAGTCTTTGACTTATAAATAATATAACTGAACAAGGATTAATTGGCATGACAAATACATAGGCGACAGCTAGGTGAATTCATACTCTAGAATCTCTATCGTATTAGTTCCACCTATATAATTATTTTTATATTTATTTTTTAAAATTTTTATTATTTGTTTTCTAGATAAAGTTAGGATTATCAATTGTAGTATTTAGTGTGAGTTAACGGAATCCCTGTGGGTTCGACACTCTAAACTCATTTATACTAAAACTTGACACCGTACACTTGCGGTACGATATAAAATATCACAACAAGTTTTTGGCGCCGTTGCCTGGGATTGTTTGTTTAATTCACATTAACACTATTACTAAGTAATCTTAGATTTAATTTAGATATTTATCTTTTATATTTAGTTTTATATTTATTTTATTTTGTTTTATTTTTATTTACTTGTGTCTGGCTGAAGACGTTAAACTTAGCGCGCTGGCGGGGAGGCAACCCTGCATTTATTTTAATTATTATTTTTCTTTATTTTTAATTTTTATTTTCATTGTGTGCTATTGTTTATTTTTTCTTTTGCATTCCCATTTATTCACGTAGCACGAGAAACACAAAGCCCGCGCAAACCAAATTCTGACCAGTATGAGCCTGATCAACTCCATGCACGTAGTATTGTTCTTAATCTGGTTTTCTTATATTTATCTTTCATTGAGGACAATGCAAGTTTTAAGTTTGAGGGTTTGTGCATGTAGTCATTCCTGCTATATATAATAAATATTATTTTTATTTTTATATCATTGATAGTAAAGCATAGTCTAATGATGAATTTTGATTTCTATTGATGAAATTTTAGAAACAATAAGTCCCAATTGATATGCCTTGAGTAAATATGATCTAGGTTATACTCGTAAGCACTTAATAATAGGTTTTTAGCAGTAAGAACCTTAGTAGTTGACAAATGAGTAGTTGAAGAAATTATTTTCCGATGAATGACCATTTGCTTACTATCTATCTCAATGTGCTATTGTATTATGAGATGTATGGTATGATAAGGAAAAGAAACCACTTATAACTGATAAGCATGAAGCTACCTATGGGCGAGTGTTAGGAACTACCATAAGGAGAAATGCTACCTTAAAGGGTAGTTGTTGTTGGATAAATATGACCCATAGCGTCACTATTTGCACAAATCATTGTGTTGTTGTATGCATTAACTATGTGACAAGGAAATTGCACTCTCATCATTTGTGATTAAATCACCATAGATATATAAATGAAGAGAGGTCCATATGATTAGTTCCTGGATTGAGATGATATGAGACATTATCAGTCCACGAAGGATTAATCATTAATATCCCTAGCCGGAGTATTATCGAGACAGGACATCGATAATGCGGAATAGGCTAGTATTGCACTTGTGCGCGTTGTGAGGGCACAACGGCATAGTTCTCATATATTTAAGTATTGGATACTTATGCAAGTGCGATAGGAGGTTGTGTTTCACCGATGGTACGGGAAACAGCTTCGCTCTGGATAGACCCCTCGGAATCCCATTGGTATTATGACTATGTGTCTATGGGAGGCCGAAATCAAGGTAGGTGTGTATAGTCTTAACCTGAGACTTGCATCGCTAATACTTGCGATAATCGGTAGACTTTGGTCTTGGTGGTACAGGGCTTTAACCGGTTCTGCGTACACCGCTTCTGGGTTTATCAGAGAGTCGTAGTGTATTGGGTGTGATGTCGAGACGGAAGTATCACTTCAGTCATAGTGGAGATGATGTCACGCAGGATACGGTATTAGTGCTCTTAAGTGCTGCCGGCCATCGGGATATATGACAAGGTCATGTATATCCGATTATAGAGACTAGTTACCAGACATCCGACATGTGCTTCGGACGGGGCGGACACTTATCCACCCCAGCCCTAGCACGTGACTATCCGATACTGGGCCGATATACACAATACTACGGTATACTACGCTTGATACAGATCTATATATTCCTGTAAGAATATTTCTGGAGAATTGGGTAGGCATGGCGCTTTGCTAGAAGCCAACCTTGTCTTGTAAATCGGTATAAACGTAGTACGAGGTACTTACGTGTTCGGATAATCCGACGACCGTATTTACTGCCAACATATCCGGAGATCTCATGGGTCGCTTCCTGAAGATTCACCGATGATGTATAACTCGCACTTTAATTAATCTAGGATTAATTAGAAGAGATAGAAAATTAATCTGGGATTAATTACGGAGATATTTATCTCGGATAAAATATCGTTAAAGAGAGAGAACGATTAATTTGGAATTAATCGATAAAATTAATATATTCGATATATTAATCGAAATTAGATTTCGACGCGGAATTGAAATTGATTTTAATTCGGGCGAACGAATTAATTTAGAATTAATTCGTTAGCGACGTGAATAGTGATTCGCTAGGCGTAATCATTTAATTACGACGCGACGAAAATTCGTTAATTTGGAATTAGCGAACCTGAGCCCGAGAGTGATTGCGAGCGCATTCGCATTTCGAATTCGAACGCGGCACGCAAGTCACATCAAGCGTCAAATCGCTAGTCGCATCAATTGTCAAATCACATGTCACTTTGAGTGATGTGACATGACATGTTGTCACTTTATTAAAGTAATTGATGTGAATAGTGAAAAGATGATTATTTGAAGGTTGATAGGACTTGTACCTTTTTGACTTTAATTAATTGTTGTGTATATATATTTTATTCATTTACTTGGTAAATGGAATAAAGAATATATATGTATATACAAAAAGCATTTACTCTCTCTTGGACCGTGTGCATTGTTCACGTTTTTGGCTATTCTGGAACCATTTTCACGTGACTCTCTCAATTGTTTTTTGGTCTTCACGGTTTTAGGCTTTTGGAGCCAAAAACCCTTCATCTCTCACTCACGGCTCACTGCCGTTTTCTTCTATCTTTTCTTGGTTTGACCGAGCAAATGAGAAGCAAGGAAGAAGATGTGGTGCTAGCACACACCTAGGGTTATATAGGTGATAGGGAAACGAATTTGTGAGCTTGGATTTGGTTTTTGGAGCTTGAAGCTTGGAGCTTCAATGGTGGTTCATCATGGCCGAATGAACAAGGAGGAAGAAGGCTCAAAACCGAGCAGCCCCTGCTGTTTTTGGAGGCCAAACCGAGCACCACAAGGAGCAAAAACGCATCTGTTCTTCCTAGCATCAAACCCATCAATGTGAGTATGTATTCCGCCTTACTCCTTTGTGTATTCAACTCGTTTTTATGCATGTTTGTGATCCTTGGGACTTGATTGAAACTCAACAATGGTATCTTGAGCTATTGGTTGCATAAAACGAATTAGGGTTCTTGAGCTAAATTTGGGGCTTTTTGATTTAAGCATGATTTTGACAAATTGTTTGTTTAAGAATGCTTGTATATGATTAATTAGAGTTATATGTAATCAATTTGAAGAAAAATTGATTGGATTGATTTTCCCCAATTTGCTTAGTGGCCAAAACTTTAATTTGGGTAAACTCAATTTGAGCATCAAATGATTAAATTGTTTAGTATAGTATGCTTGAATGAGGTTGAATTGATGTTGTGCATAATCAATTTCATGAAATTTGGTTGGATCCATTTTTCCCCAAATTTTGGGCATGACAAATTTGGGTAAACTTGATTTTGAGCATGTTTAATGAAATTGGATGATTTAGAATGCTTAAATGTTGTTTAATTGATGATTGATTAGATCAATTTGATGAAAAGTGTTTGGAACAATTTTTCCCCAATTTGCTTGTGATGGCCGAATTTGGCAAGTGCCCTAATGTCTTGGATTTTTGATTTTTTGTTCATTGGATGACTTAGAAATCATTTGGGGATGTTGAATTTATGTTTGATTGGGTTCAATTGGATTGAATTTGATTTGGGCATATTTTTCCCCTTTGGCCGAGACACTTGAAGCATGAAATTGGGTTTGATTTTGATTTAATTATGTTGGACATGATTAATTGATGATAAGCATGATTAATTGGACAAATTTGATGTTTTGGAAACTTTGATTTGGGTAATTAATAATGCTATACACTTTAGGTAATTTAATTGGAAATTTGGAATTTTGAAATTAAATTATTGGGCCTTAAATTGGATTTGGGCTTTTAAGTTGTTATTGGGTTTATTGGACTTTGTTGTACAAAGTTGGTTTAGGCCAAAATTGGTTGGATCCAATTAGGCCCAAAACCGCTTCCAAAAGGCCCAAATGCGACTAATAAACCTTTAACGTTTAATTGGGCCTAATGGGCCAAATTAATTTATGGGCTTATGGGGTAACTCCCGGATTGGATTTTGGTTATTCGGTTTGACCCGAGTTGACCAAAAGTCCACGCCTCAAGAAATTAATTAAAAGCCCATTGGACTTTAATTAAATTAATATTGGATATTAATCGGGCTTTGAGACCCGAACGATTAAATTTGGAATTTAAGTCGTAAAGGTTTATTTTATAAAGTGTAATATTTAATTTGGAATTAAATAATGAATTAGAATTAAATGCGTATTAAATTGGATTTAATTATGTAATTTAATTTAATTCGTAGAAATCGTACTTTGAGTACGTGTTTGCAAAACGAGTTTGACTCGAACAAAATCAAATCTTTGTTTGAACATTGGATGATCACTAATAATCAAGATTAATTAATTTGATTAGATTGATTGATAACATGCTTGTATGAATACATGGTTGTGATGTTTGAATAATGTATATCGGATGGATATTAGAAGGGTGGGGCAATTTTAGAAATTGTTGTAATAAATTTGATTTATTAATTGGACCTGCGAGTCCAGCCTTATCTCCTATTCTTTGTATTCTCTTCTCACCTATTCCCCTCTGTAATATGAGGTTTCTTTAGAAGTGTAGTGTAACGGGTAGAAGAATATTAGTGCTAGCGGGAGAGAGAAAGTGAGAGATTTGATCTAGGATCAATGTAAAATATCCATCCGCATATCATTATTATTTTATCATATGCGCTTTATTATGTGTTTAGAATGCATGTTTAAGGGTGTATGATGATGAGACCTTAACAAAGATAATAAATTGGTAGCCAATTTGCACGCGAAAAACCCTCGTTAAATATCAAGCGTTTATTTTCCTTCCATTGAGTGATTTTACTCAAGATCCGAGATTGGCAGGGTTGTTGGCCAAAGTCAAGCCCTTGTCCGTCAAAGATGTGTTTTAATCACGAGGCTTTGTTCCATATCGGTGTCGTGTCCAAGTTGTGGTTTGTTGGCCAAAGTCAAGACCACTTCTTGTCCATTGACATTGATTACGAAGCTTCCATGTCAATGGGTCCGCGCTTGACTGGGATCACTAGGTTTGTTGTGCCAAAGCCAAGGCCTAGTTGATTCAGAGGAAAAAGGTTAGGGTATACATTCGATGTATAGGCATATATAAGATATATGTTTGGGACTTGGATGTCCACCTACTGGATCTAGGAGTTGGATGAGATCCAATTGATCTTAGAGATCTACCTAGTTAATTATCATACAATTTGTTGGCCAAAGTCAAGATTGTGTGATATTTAACGGGATCCTAGCCCACTAGGAAACACGGTTTCCCGAGTACTCGACAGAGGGTTAGAGGCTCGACGAAAATAGTGGGAGGCAAGAATTGAATTTGCAATATTCGTTCAATTACTCGCCATACGCGCTCATTTAAATTATTTCGTCATTAGATTAAATGTTAGTTGGACTAATATTTAAATTGTTGTTTTAATAAACAGTTGGACTGTATTATACTTGATTATATATAATTGGATTATATTAATCAATATATTTGAATTAATTAATTTCAGTTTACAGTTGATTTTATAATTGGATTATAGTAATCAATGTAATTGAGGTTAATTAATTTGGATTATATTTGATTATATAGTTTGACTATTATAATCATTATAATATATATAGTACCACTAATCGTTGATTAAATAGTTGGACTATTGTAATCAAGATAAAATTGAAAAGTTGGATATTTAAAATATAATCTGGGATTAAAATATTTTAAATGATTTAATTTTCAAATTGGGAATAAATATAGTGTTACTTTATTTGATAAAATAACTTATTATACCTTAAGCCCAAAATTAAGCAAAATAAGTAGAGCATAAAATCTTTGGAAGATTTATGTGATGATGACTTTAATGCTTAATTTAATATACTTGTCATAAATCTAATTTTAGATTTAAGAAGTATTAAAATTGCAATTTATAATTCTTGGAGAATTAATTGACTATTCATATAAAGTCAAAGTTTGCAATTGGGCATGTAGCACGAGGTGCACATCGTTTCGATATTTTAAAAACCCAAGGCTTGGCCTAAGGTTTCTGAAATATTGAAAAGGATAATTGACATATCCCAAAGTGACTACCATTTGGATATGGCAGACACGAAGGAATTAAAGAAAGGGCAAGGCTCTTACTTTAAAATGTTTGTCTTAGTTATGTTCACAGCTAGTATTGAAATTAGATTTTAAATACTTAGTGTGGTACATAAAATATATGTATTGATGTTCAGAATCTGCTTTGAGCAGGATACTGACTTCAAGCTGAGATTGCTCTGCGAATCGGAAACGGGACGAAAGTCGCTGTTTCGACCGTAGATACCTAAGTTTAGGAACTACCCTTCGGGTGTGTACTTAAATTAGGAACTGTTATAATGTAACTAGTTTGACTAGAACATTATCTCATATCAGTGCTTAATCCATTGTGGATAAAACCTTTATATTATAGAACACTAAGTGTTTTATTATATAAAGATGATACTGAGATAAATACATTAGATGTAAATAACAGAATTTATATTTTGAATATAAATAAAATCTCAAACATATAAAATGACAAATAAATCGCTCAAATTGATTTGATCAATAGAGACTTATTTGTGGCATTGTTGTCTAGGACACAATTAAACTAGACTCGTATATCCACACTTTTGAAGAGTGGGTACTAGGACTGATTTGACTATTCAAATAAAGTCTACGAATCTAGTTTGTTAGGTAAAGTACCTAAAACACTGTTACTTGGTAATAGTGTAAGAGCCACCGATCTGTTAGCCCTATTCATGGTGAAGTTAGTGGGCCCATATCTAGCTAGGCTAGATGTGAACATGAATATTTCGTGACCTTAACGGATGTGGCATCACGTTATGGTTATGTGTTTCTTTTGAAGAACACAAATCAGAAACTTTTAGAGTTTCGACACGAAATAGACAAACAGATCGGCTATAGTATTATACCGTCACGGTAAGACCGTAATGGAAAATACTTAAGCAATAAGTTTCTTATATACTTGAAAGAGTATAGTATTCTTTCAAATGAGGACTCCTCCCGGAACACGTCAAAGTGACGGTGTGTCCGAACGGATTAACCGAATCATGTTAGACATGATAAGGCTAATCATGAGTCGCTCTGAGCTACTATTTCCTTCAACGGATAAGTTTTAACAGTGCAATAACTTATTTAGAATAAAGTTCCATAATAATCTGTTTGACAGATTACATATTAGATATGAACGGGAAAGAAACCGGGTTTCTCATTCCTGACTATTTGGGATGCTAGGCATATGTTTGGGTGATACCAAACTAGGACCCAAATTGGATAAGTGCCAATATAGGTTATCCTAAGAGAAACCATAAGTATAGTACTTATAAATCTCACATGAGAACAATGTGATTGTTGCTCACCATGCGGTTTTTCCTGAGAGGAATACCGATATGCAGTGGTCAGTGGGAGGATAGTGATACTCGATGAAAATCGGAGTAATACTGTTCAAGGCACGAAGTCCTTAATGGAACATAAATAGTTCATCAATGATGAAACTATTCCATTAATCTTCGAGTACACAAGAACCGCGTAGATCAGAGAGAGTCAGAAAACAACCTGGGTATGGGTTTCTGATCTCACCTCATAAAGATGTTAATCTTTTAAGGTACACCAACTGATTACGTATGAGGTAGTGATACAAGGTATCGACTCCCTATTATGACAAAGTGTCATGAGTCCAAAATGGATTCCATGTATATCAACAAGTTTGGATACTAGTTGATGTACCATAAGGCATTGTGCCTATTGGTACTTTATAAGTCTTCAAGGAAGACATACATGGAAGGCAACATACCAACGTACTAAGCTAGGCTTGTATAGAAAAGGTAGAGTTATCAACATTGTGTTGATTCCGACGAAACCTTTAACCTGTTGCCATTGTAAATCCATTTGGATAATGCTTGCTAAAGCTGTGTATTTCATTTATGAAATATGTCAGCTTAACGGAAAATCGCTTTCCTGAAAAGGAAACCTTTCGGAGGATGTTTATAACATCCTGTCGGTTTTATCGTACCATAAAAGCAAACATGGTTTGCAGGTTATTCGATCCATGTTTGGATTGAAGCAAGCATAGGTTCTAGGAATTATCGTTTTGATGTAATCATAATGGAGTATGATTTAATTCAAAACGAAATGATTCTTGTGTATATAAAAGGGTTAGTGGGAGTGCACTGACATGAATGTCCTGTAAAATAATGATAATATGTCATTTCTTGGAAATGAAATTCCCATAAAGCAATCGGTGAAAGCTTGGCTTTCATAAGAAATTCTCCGTAGAATTCTGGGGAGTAACAACCTTTATTCAAGGAATAAAGATCTACTGGGATAGATTTGGAGTTGTTAACACTCTCTGGAAATTGTACATTTAAAATGTACTTGATTGGTGTCTCATACGCTTCGAGCATATGGAGTCACAATCGGGTAATCCAAGTGATAGTCACTGGATTGAAGTTAAGAACATCTGTTAGTATCTTAGAGAACTAAAGATGCTGTCTTAAACTATGGAGAAGGAGAACTTGAAGTGACTAGGATCACTGCTGCAAGTTTCCAAACCGGTAAATACTGCGGTACTATAAAGTTTGAATAACGGGACAGTAAGTTGGAAATATTCCGAGCAAGATAACTGTTGCCGAATTAACAACAAATGTGGATTATTGCTGCAGCTGAGGCAGCAATAGAAGCCATTTGGATCGATAATAAATCTAATTAGATTAGATATAGTTCTTTTAGCAGCTGAGCTAGGCGTCAGCACAGGCTAAGGAATTAAATGTCTCATCCACGATCCAGATATATACTTCTATATCATCTGATTCATTCGGATCATACATCGTGGCGATGTGATGATCGTATAAATCGCGTCAGAAGATAATTACGCAAATCCGCTGACGAAAATCTTTTCTCAGCAGCATTTGAGCGAACCGTACATAGTTCGGGTGTGGGACACTCGAGTGACTGGCTATGTGCCAAGTGGGAGATTGTTGGATAATATGACCCATAGCGTCACTATTTCACAATCATTGTGTTGTTGTACAAATTAACTATGTGACAAGGAAATTGCACTCTCATCATTTGTGATTAAATCACCATAGATATATAAATGAAGAGAGGTCCATATGATTAGTTCCTGGATTGAGATGATATGAGACAGTATCAGTCCACGAAGGATTAATCATTAAATATCCCTAGCCGGAGTATTATCGAGACAGGACATCGATAATGCGGAATAGGCTAGTATTGCACTTGTGCGCGTTGTGAGGGCACAACGGCATAGTTCTCATATATTAAGTATTGGATACTTATGCAAGTGCGATAGGAGGTTGTGTTTCACCGATGGTACGGGAAACAGCTTCGCTCTGGATAGACCCCTCGGAATCCCATTGGTATTATGACTATGTGTCTATGGGAGGCCGAAATCAAGGTAGGTGTGTATAGTCTTAACCTGAGACTTGCATCGCTAATACTTGCGATAATCGGTAGACTTTGGTCTTGGTGGTACAGGGCTTTAACCGGTTCTGCGTACACCGCTTCTGGGTTTATCAGAGAGTCGTAGTGTATTGGGTGTGATGTCGAGACGGAAGTATCACTTCAGTCATAGTGGAGATGATGTCACGCAGGATACGGTATTAGTGCTCTTAAGTGCTGGCCGACCATCGGGATATTATGACAAGGTCATGTATATCCGATTATAGAGACTAGTTACCAGACATCCGACATGTGCTTCGGACGGGGCAGACACTTATCCAGCCCCAGCCCTAGCACGTGACTATCCGATACTGGGCCGATATACACAATACTAAGGTATACTACGCTTGATACAGATCTATATATTCCTGTAAGAATATTTCTGGAGAATTGGGTAGGCATGGCGCTTTGCTAGAAACCAACCTTGTCTTGTAAATCGCTATAAACGTAGTACGAGGTGCTTACATGTTCGGATAATCCGACGACCGTATTTACTGCCAACATATCCGGAGATCTCATGGTCGCTTCCTGAAGATTCACCGATGATGTATAACTCGCACTTTAATTAATCTAGGATTAATTAGAAGAGAGAGAAAATTAATCTGGGATTAATTACGGAGATATTTTATCTTGGATAAAATATCGTTAAAGAGAGAGAACGATTAATTTGGAATTAATCGATAAAATTAATATATTCGATATATTAATCGAAATTAGATTTCGACGCGGAATTGAAATTGGATTTTAATTCGGGCGAACGAATTAATTTAGAATTAATTCGTTAGCGACGTGAATAGTGAATTCGCTAGGCGTAATCATTTAATTACGACGCGACAGAAAATTCGTTAATTTGGAATTAGCGAACCTGAGCCCGAGAGTGATTGCGAGCGCATTCGCATTTCGAATTCGAACGCGGCACGCAAGTCACATCAAGCGTCAAATCGCTAGTCGCATCAATTGTCAAATCACATGTCACTTTGAGTGATGTGACATGACATGTTGTCACTTTATTAAAGTAACTTGATGTGATTGTGAAAAGATGATTATTTGAAGGTTGATAGGACTTGTACCTTTTTGACTTTTGAATTAATTGTTGTGTATATATATTTTATTCATTTACTTGGTAAATGGAATAAAGAATATATATGTATATACAAAAGCGTTTCCTCTCTCTTGGACCGTGTGCATTGTTCACGTTTTTTGCTATTCTTGGAACCATTTTCACGTGACTCTCTCAATTGTTTTTTGGTCTTCACGGTTTTAGGCTTTTGGAGCCAAAAAAACCCTTCATCTCTCTCTCACGGCTCACTGCCGTTTTCCTTCATCTTTCTTCTGGTTTGACCGAGCAAATGAGAAGCAAGGAGAAGATGTGGTGCTAGCACACACCTAGGGTTATACATAGGTGATAGGGAAACGAATTTGTGAGCTTGGATTTGGTTTTTGGAGCTTGAAGCTTGGAGCTTCAATGGTGGTTCATCAATGGCCGAATGAACAAGGAGGAAGAAGGCTCAAAACCGAGCAGCCCCTGCTGTTTTTGGAGGCCAAACCGAGCACCTACAAGGAGCAAAAACACATCTTGTTCTTCTTCCTAGCATCAAACCCATCAATGTGAGTATGTATTCCGCCTTACTCCTTTGTGTATTCAACTTGTTTTTATGCATGTTTGTGATCCTTGGGACTTGATTGAAACTCAACAGTTGTGGTATATAAGTGTGGTTTATACCCACGTTTCCTGCATTGGCAGCTTATATTTTTGTTAGTTTCCATATCTTTAATGATTTTTTTAATTTGTTTTATGTTTTAATTGTAGGAGCATTATAACATTTAGGAAATGGACCAATTCGATGTGATTTGAGAGTTAACAGATCCAACTGAGTCACTGAAGGAAGCAAAGAAAGAGAAAATAAGGTCAACCAGAAGTTAAGGTTGGCGCCGCGGCGCCAACCTACTGGCGCTGTGGTGCCAGATGCGTCCCATACTAAATCCCGAGACTCAGGCGCCGCGGCGCTGCGAAGAGATCAAAAGTTACTAGGGTTTTGCGAAAAGAAAGAAAAATGCTGCATGATTTTCTTATAAATTAGCCACTACGTCCAACTCAGAAAATGAGGCTAATACACAGCACAAAACACAAGAATAAATATTTTAGAATGATCCAAGGAGGATGATTGTAGAGTGACAAGAAGAGACGAAAGCGGTGACGTCCGAAGAGGAAGAGATTCAATTCGGGTTTTATCTTCTTGTTTCTTTCTTAGAACTCTAATGATTTCCATTAGATTCATGACTTTGTTTTCATTATTTTTTTTATCTATTTTCATGAACTAAACTCTTGATTCTGGAGAATGATGTAACTGATGCTTGAACCTTGTATTGTTTATCAATATTGTTATGAAGTTTTATTGAGTTATTTATATTCTTTTGAGTTTAATTCTTTGTGTTGCTGGCCACAAATATAATGATATATGTTTAGAATCTATCACTCGAGAGAGGGGATTTTGAATAGATCTAGAGAATATAACATAGGAGTTTTATAGAGTTTGAGAGAATATATAAGTTCCTTTGAAGTCGTTAACATAGAATCACAAAGCGTAATGAGTTGTTAACTATTAGATTTTTATAGAGATATCGAAGTCTGTAGTTAATGATACTTTCACTGATACTCGAGAGAGGGAGTGGATATTTTCGGATTCTTTGACTTATAAACAATATAAACAATATAACTGAACAAGGATTAATTGGCATGACAAATACATAGGCGACAGGTAGGTGAATTCAGACTCTAGAATCTCTATCGTATTAGTTCATCCTATATAATTATTTTTATATTTATTTATTAAAATCTTTATTATTTGTTTTCTAAATAAAGTTAGGATTATCAATTGTAGTATTCAGTGCGAGTTAACGCAATCCCTGTGGGTTCGACACTCTAAACTCATTTATACTAAAACTTGACACCGTACACTTACGGTATGATATAAAATATCACAACAAGTTTTTGGCGCCGTTGCCGGGGATTGTTTGTTTAATTCACATTAATACTATTACCAAATAATCTTAGCTTTAATTTAGATTTTTATCTTTTATATTTAGTTTATATTTATTTTATTTTGTTTTATTTTTATTTACTTGTGTCTGGCTGAAGACGTTAAACTTAGCGCTGGCGGGGAGACAACCCTTGCATTTATTTTATTATTATTTTTCTTTATTTTTAATTTTTATTTTCATTTTGTGCTATTGTTTATTTATTACTTTTGCATGCCATTTAAGCAGGTAGCACGAGACACACAAATCCCACGCAACCAAATTCTGACCAGTAGGAGCCTGATCAACTCCATGCACGTTAATGTTGTTCCTTAATCTGGTTTCTTTATATTTATCTTTCATTGAGGAAAATGCAAGTTTTAAGTTTGGGGGTGTGTGCATGTAGTCGTTCCTGCTATATATATATAATTATTTATATTTTTATATCATTGATAGTAAAGCATAGTCTAATGATGAATTTTGATTTCTATTGATGAAATTTTAGAAACAATAAGTCCCAATTGATTTTTATCTGATGCCTTGAGTAGATGATCTAGGTTAGACTCGTAAGCACTTAATAATAGGTTTTTAGCAGAAATAACCTTAGCAGTTGACAAAGTGAGTAGTTGAAGAAATTATTTTCCGATGAATGACCGTTTGCTTAGATATCTATCTCAATATGCTATTATTATGATGTATGGTATGATAAGAAAAAAAAACCACCTATAACCGATAAGCATGAAACTACTTATGAGCGAGTGTTTGGACCACCATAAGGAGAAATGCTACCTTAAAGGGTAGTTGTGGTATATAAGTGTGGTTTATACCCACGTATTCCTGCATTGGCAGCTTAATATTTTGTTAGTTTCCATATCATTTAATGCTTTTATTAATTTATTTTATGTTTTAATTGTAGGAGCATTAATACATGAGGAAATGGACTAATTCGATGTGATTTGAGAGTTAACGGATGCAACTGAGTCACTGAAGGAAGCAAAGAAGGAGAAAATAAGGTCAACCAGACGTCAAGCTTGGCGCCGCGGTGCCAACCTACTGGCGTTGCGGTGCCAGATCCGTCCCATACTAAATCCCAAGACTCAGGCACCGCGGCGCTGGGAAGAGATCAAAAAGGTTTTGCGAAAAGAAAGAAAAGGGCTGCATGATTTTCTTATAAATTAGCCACTAAGTCTAACTCAGAAAATGAGGCTAATACACAGCACAAAACACAAGAATAAATATTTTAGAGTGATCCAAGTAGGAGGATTGAATAGTGACAAGAAGAGACGAAGGTGGTGACGTTCGAAGAGGAAGAGATTCAATTCGGGTTTTATCTTCTTGTTTCTTTCTTAGAACTCTAATGATTTCCATTAGATTCATGACTTTGTTTTCATTGTTTTTTTTTATCTATTTTCATGAACTAAACTCTTGATTCTGGAGAATGATGTAACTGATGCTTGAACCTTGTATTGTTTGTCAATATTGTTATGAAGTTTTATTGAGTTATTTATATTCTTTTGAGTTTAATGCTTTGTGTTTGCTGGCCACAAATAAAATGATATATGTTTAGAATCTATCACTCGAGAGAGGGGATTTTGAATAGATCTAGAGAATATAACATAAGAGTTTTATAGAGTTCGAGAGAATATATAAGTTCCTTTGAAGTCGTTAACATAGAATCACAAAGCGTAATGAGTTGTTAACTACTAGATTTTTATAGAGATATCAAAGTCTATAGTTAATGATATTTTCATTGATACTCGAGAGAGGGAATGGATATTTTCGGAGTCTTTGACTTATAAACAATATAACTGAACAAGGATTAATTGGCACGACAAATACATAGGCGACAGCTAGGTGAATTCAGACTCTAGAATCTTTATCGTATTACTTCCTCCTATATAATTATTTTTATATTTATTTATTAAAATCTTTATTATTTTTTTTCTAAATAAAGTTAGGATTATCAATTGTAGTATTTAGTGCGAGTTAACGCAATCCATGTGGGTTCGACACTCTAAACTCATTTATACTAAAACTTGACACCGTACACTTACGGTACGATATAAAATATCGCAACAAGTTTTTAGCGCCGTTACCGGGGATTGTTTGTTTAATTCACATTAATACTTCTACCAAGTAATGTTAGTTTTAATTTAGATTTTTATTGTTATATAGTGTTTTCTTTCGTGCAAGGAGAGTTGGAAAAGAAGCAATGGCAGATCCTATTGGTGCACTGATAGCTCATGTATCGTCCCTCACGACTCATCTAGAAGTATTGACAAATCAAATGAGCCAACCGTTTATTGGAGTTGATTTTCTAATGGAATTCTTTTACCCAACAGAGGAGCATGATTTGAATAAGTACAATATATGAACAATCGAAATTTCAACAACTATAGAGGCAGTCATATGCCTAATTATTATCATCCGAATTGTTTATATGCTAATATGGAAAACATCTTACAAACTCTTCATAGCTTCAACTATCCAAGAGATGAGCAGAAACCTTCCTTAGAAGACCTCATGAGCACATTTGTATCTACAGCTTCAGAGAGGTTTGACAAGAATGAGTCAATGCTGAATAACATTGAAACACATATGGGCAATATAGGGGCAACATTGAAATCTTTAGAAGTGCAAATTGGGCTGCTTGTTTCTTCCATGGCCAATCAACCGAAATGGTGTTTCATAGTAATACTGAAGTCAACCCCAAAGAGCAATGTCAAGTCATAACCCTTAGGAGCGGAAAAGAGATTAAAGACACCTCTCAAGATTTAGACAGTAAATATAAAGAAGTCACCTTCAGTGCTTTCAGAACCATGCCTAGTCCTCAAGGTGATGCAGAATGTCACATGGTAGATATAGTAGAGAAGGGAGTTGCAAACACGCAGGGTAAATCAGTATTTCAGAAACCTACGAGCATAGTGCAGCCATGCATAAAAGAAAATTCTCCACAGCTAAAACTGAAACCGCTCCAAAAGCGCCACAAAAAAGGAAAAAAATTGTCACTGCTCACTTGGATATGATCCCTAGAAGGTTAAAAATGAGGCCGAGCCAATTCTGCAGAATGTGCAGTCCAGAATTTCCAACTGGGGACAATCTACATATCATGGGGAACTATCTATGGATAAACTGCCACAGTCTGCCAACTGTCTTTTTCATATCATAAGAACCTGTGGATTCCAAAGAAGAAAGCATATGAGATTACCTGGTTCACTATATTTAAGCCACTATGACCATTTGGGTGGTTGCGTCTGGCTAAAGACATTAAACTTAGCGCTAGCGGGGAGGCAACCCTTGCATTTTCATCTTGTTTATTTTTATTTATTTATTTTAGTTTATTGTGTTCTATTTATTAATTTGCATGTTATTTATGTAGGTATCACGAAACACACAACGCCCGCGCAACCAAATTCTAACCAGCAAGAGCCTGATCAACTCCATGCACGGTAGTGTTGTTCCTTACTCTTGTTCTTTATTTTTTATCTTACATTGATGACAATGCAAGTTTTAAGTGTGGGGGTGTGTGCATGTTGTTTACTTGTTATTTATTTATATAAAAAAAATTATTGTTTTTAGTCTTTGATAGTAAAGCATAAATCCTATGATGATACTGTTTGTTTATGGGTGAAATTTTTGAAACGATAAGTTCCCAATTTACTTTTATTTGATGCCTTAAGTAGTTGATCTATGTTTGACTCGTAAGCACTCATTTTAGGGTTTTAGCAGTGAAAACTTAAGTAGTTGGCAAGGTAACTAGTTGAAGAAATTGCATGTCGATGAATGACCGTTTGCTTAGATATCTATCTTGATTTGCTAGTGTTATGATGTATGGTATGGATAGAAATAAAAGAAAAAAAGTCTCTAAAGAAAGAAAATAAACCACCTATAACCGATAAACGTGAAGCTACCCATGGGCGAGTATTAGGACCACCATGAGGAGAAATGCTACCTTAAAGGGTAGGTGAGTTGAAAAAGAAAAGAAAAAGTTTTAAAAAAAAAATGAAAAAAGAGACAAGAAAAAGAAAATAAAAATCATACCATACTGAGCACAAAATAAAGCAATTACAGAGCATACTTGAGATATCTAAGTTGGTTTAACCCATCGATCCCAATTTTTAAACAAAATCATTAAGTTGGCTTACTTAGGAATCAAGCTGTGAATGAACCTTTACACACACACAGAGAGTGAGTCTAGCCTAGATGAATTATTCAGGAACTTGGATATGAGCTAAATTACGTACTTTGAAGGTTCTCTGATTTCATTGATAAACACTCTTTGAGGAAAATATTATACATAACTATCGGGATTATTTTAGTTGCTTTTTATTTGTTTTATGTTTTTGTATGATTGTGTGTGAATGACGTTTGTGGGTGTCATCACTGTAATCCATTACGAGACTATAACTCATCCACTAGGGTCGCCTAGGGGTTTAAAGGCTTGTTTCATATGCTAAATGCAATCATGATCCCTACGAAAGTGGCTTAGTTTATTTAGTTATTTTTAATTGTTTATTTGTACTTATTTTTTATTTTGTCTTTTCCTTGGGACTAGCAAAATCTTAAGTTTAGGGGTGTTTGATAAGTGTGAAATTTACACACCCATTCTTGCATCCTCAGCTTATTATTTTGTTAGATTCCATGTAATTTAATGGTCTTTTGGAGTTATTTGGTGTTTTGTTAATAGGAAGCAGGAAAAGTATAGATTTAGATTATTATACAAGTTTTGAGAGTTAACGGATGCAACTGAATCACTGAAGGAAGCAAATAAGGAGAAATAAGGTAAACCAGAAGTCAAGGCTGGCACCGCGGTACCAACCTACTGGCGTTGCGGCGCCAGACGCATCCCATACTAAATCCTGAGACTTAGGCGCCGCGGCTCCAACATGCAGGCGTTGCAGCGCTGTGAAGGGATCAAAAGTTACTAGGGTTTTGCGAAAAGAAAGAAAATTGTTGCATGATTTTCTTATAAATTAGCCACTACGTCTAACTCAGAAGGGGAGGCCAATACACAGTACAAAACACAAGAATACATATTTTAGAGAGATCCAAATAGCAGGATTGAAGAGAGAAAATATGAGACGAAGGCGGTGATGTCCGAAGAGGAAGAGATTCAATTCGGGTTTTATCTTCTTGTTTCTTTCTTAGAAATCTAATGATTTCCATTAGATTAATGACTTTGTTTTCATTGTTTTTATCTATTGTCATGATCTAAACTCCTTGATTCTTGAGAATGATGTAACTGATGTTTGAACCTTGTATTGTTTGTCAATATTGTTATGAAGTTTTATTGGGTTATTTATATTCTTTTGTGTTTAATATTTTGTGTTTACTGGCCACAAATATGATGATATATGTTTAGAATCTATCACTCGAGAGAGGGGATTTTGAATAGATATAGAGAATATAACTTAGGAGTTTTATAGAGTTCGAGAGAATATAAAAGTTCATTTGAAGTCGTTAATATAGAGTCACAAAGCCTAATGAGTTGTTAACTACTAGATTTTTATAGAGATATCGAAGTCTATAGTTGATGATATTTTCACGGATGCTCGAGAGAGGAAGTGGATATTTTCAGAATCTTGACTTATAAACAATATAACTGAACAATGATTAATTGGCATGACAAATACATATGAGACAACTAGGTGAAATCAGACTCTAGAATCTCTATCGTATTAGTTCCTCCCATATAATTATTTTTATATTTATTGATTAAAATCTTTATTATTTGTTTTCTAAAAAAAGTTAGGATTATCAATTGTAGTATTTAGTTCGAGTTAACGCAATCCATGTGGTTTCAACAATCTAAACTCATTTTTACTAAAACTTGACACCGTACACTTGCGGTACGATATAAAATATCACAATAAATTTTTGGCGCCGTTGCCGAGGATTATTTGTTTAATTCACATTAATACTACTACCAATTAATCTTAGTTTTAATTTAGATTTTTATCTTTTATTTTTAATTTATTTTATTTTGTTTATTGATTTTTTTTCTTTTTCTTTCGGTGCTTCAGTGAATGCGAAAATCCACAAGTATCTACTCACTCCTGTTTGATCCCGAAATAGAAAGAACAACGAGGAGACTAGGGAAAGAAAGGAAAATTGAACAAGAAGCAATGGCAGCTGAAAACAGAGAGATCAACCCACGTCAGGTGTCAATCTGAGATCACTTCAAGCCGATCATTGATGATACCTATTCTGGATTTCCCATCAACCAATCAATGTCAACAATTTTAAGCTAAAACCTACATTGATCAACATGGTACAAAGAAATCAGTTTGGGGTTCAACTGTAGAGGATCCCAACTTGCACTTAAGGATGTTCCTGGAGATCGCAGATACTATAAAGATGAATGGTGTGAGTAAAGAGACTATCAAGTTACGCTTATTATCATTCTCTTTACAAGATAAAGCGTGGGATTGGCTTCAATCAATACAGACGGGGAGTATCATGACATAGCAAGATATGGCCACGAAATTTCTTGAGAGGTTCTTTCCAACAGCTAAATCAGCTCAACTAAGGGCAGAAATTAGTATATTTAAGCAGCTGGAGACTAAGACTTTATATGAAGCATGAAAGCGCTTTAAGGATCTACTTTGAAGATGCCCACAACATGATTATGCAGATTGGGTACATATTCAGTTGTTCTATAATGGGCTGAATTGTTCGAATAGGACTGTGGTTGATGCAGCAGCAGAGGGAGCTCTATTCAAGAAATCAGCTGATGACGCCTACAATCTGTTAGAAGAAATGGCCATTAACCATTTTCAATAGCCAAGTGAACGCGCTACGGTGACCAAAGTGGCTGGAATATATGAAGTGGACCCTCTTGTGGCACTTACATCTCAGATTTCCACCTTATCTACTCAAGTAGCAGCCCTGACAAATCCACAAGTACAATCATCTATTGAATCAGCAACGACTACAAATATGCTGTTATTGGAAGGAAAGCTAAACTTTGATCAAGTCCAGTATATGAACAATCGGAACTTCAATAGCTATAGAGGCAATCATGTGCCTAACCGCTATCATCCAAACACGTCATATCATAATACAGAGAATGCCTTGCAGCCTTCATCGGGTTTTGACTATCCAAGAGCTGAGAAAAAATTTTCTTGGAAGATTTCATGAGCACGTTTGTTGCTAACACTTCAGCGAGGTTTGAGAAGAATGAAGCAAGGCTAAGCAATATTGAGACACACATTGAAAATATTGGGGCAACAATGAAGTCCTTAGAAACATAAATTGGGCAGATTACTTCCTAAATGACCAAGTAGCAGTAATGGGTATTTGGATAAAATGCCACATCCTGCCAAGCTATCATTTTCATGTCAAAACAGCCAGTGGATACAAAAGAAGAAGCTACAATGACCACCGTTTGGGTGGTTGCTTCTAGCTGAAGACGTTAAACTTAGTGCTAGCGGAGAGGCAACCCTTGCATTTATTTATTTTTATTTTATTTTTAATTTTGATTTTTATTGTGTGCTATTTGTTTATTTATTCATTTTACATGTTATTTATATAGGTAGCACGAGACACACAAAGCCCGCGCAATCAAATTCTGACCAGGAGGAGTCTGATCAACTCCATAAACGGTAGTGTGGTTCCTTAATTTTGTTTCTTTATGTTTATCTTTCATTGAGGACAATGCAAGTTTTATGTTTGGGGGTGTGTGCATGTAGTGTTAGTTCCTGTGCAAAAAAAAAATTTATTATTTTTTATTCCTTGATAGTAAGGCATAGTCTAATGATGAATTTGTTTGTTTTAAATGAAATTTTAGAAACGATAAGTCCCAATTGATTTTTATCTGATTCCTTGATTAGATGATCTAGGTTAGACTCGTAAGCACTTAATAATAGGTTTTTAGCAATAAGAACTTAAGTAGTTGACAAAGTGACTAGTTGAAGAAATTATTTGCCGTAGAATGACTGTTTTCTTATATATCTATCTCATTATGCTAGTATTATGATATATGGTATGATAAGAAATAAAAAAGAAAAAGAAGCCACCTACAACCGATAAGCGTGAAGCTACCTATGGGCAAGTGTTGTGACCACCATAAGGAGAAATGCTACCTTAAATAGTAGGTGTGTTAAAAAAAGAATGCAAAAAAAAGAGTAGAAAAAGAAGAAAATAAAATCGTAATGGACCAATTCGATGTGTTTTGAGACTTTGCGGAGGCATCGGACCATACAGGAGCAACAGGAAACAGCAAGTGAGCACCAGTGGAAAAAACGCACTGGCGTTGCGATGCCTCACGAGCTCCATAGTAAAAACCGAGGGTTTGGCGTCGCGGCGTTGCGGGACACACGCACCAGAAACAGAAATTTAGGGTTTTTAACATGTATTATGACCCCAAGGCTCTATTATAAATTCATTAGTTCGTCCAAAACTTAAAAAGGAGGCTAAAACATAGCACAAAAACACAAGAATACATATTTTAGAGAGATCCAAGGATGAGGATTGAAGAGCGACAAGAGGAGACGAAGGCGGTGACGTCCGAAGAGGAAGAGATTCAATTCGGGTTTTATCTTCTTGTTTCTTTCTTAGGACTCTAATGATTTCCATTAGATTCATGACTTTGTTTTCATTATTTTTATCTATTGTCATGAACTAAACTCCTTGATTCTGGAGAATGATGTAACTGATGCTTGAACCTTGTATTATTTGTCAATATTGTTATGAAGTTTTATTGAGTTATTTATATTATTTTGAGTTTAATGCTTTGTGTTTACTGGCCACAAATATAATGATATATGTTTAGAATCTATCACTCGAGAGAGAGGATTTTGAATAGATCTAGATAATATAACGTAGGAATTTTATAGAGTTTGAGAAAATATATAAGTTCATTTGAAGTTGTTAATATAGAATCACAAAGCGTAATGAGTTGTTAACTACTATATTTTTATAAAGATATCAAAGTCTGTAGTTAATGATATTTTCACTGATACTCGAGAGAAGGAGTGGATATTTTTGGAGTCTTGACATATAAACAATATAACTAAACAAGGATTAATTGGCATGACTAATACATAGGCGACAGCTAGGTGAAATCAGACTCTAGAATCTCTATCGTATTAGTTCCTCCTATATAATTATTTTTATATTTATTTATTAAAATCTTTGTTATTTGTTTTCTAAATAAAGTTAGGATTATCAATTGTAGTATTTAGTGCGAGTTAACGCAATCCCTATGGGTTTGACACTTTAAACTCATTTATACTAAAACTTGACACCGTACACTTGCGGTACGATATAAAATATCACAAAAGGCATGATCATTCGTATTGAAGAAAAGACCAATATGCGTATAATTAAGACAATCTTAATGTTTCGCATCAACACTGAAATTCTTAAAAAGACCAACTGATACAACCAACAATAATCTTGTTTTTCAAAAATGGCATATTTTGATCTCTCTATTTTCACGTGATGAAGCTAACTATCTAAACATAAGAGACACCATAAGCATACCAAAAGAAAATTAATTAATAACATGCAATCCCACATGGTTGAACATCTAAACCAATAACCATGTATAATTTGTCATGTAAAAACTGAATTCAAAATAACACTCAACATGATGCAAACATCAAATTTACCAATTTCAAAAAGTATGAATATTTGTCATGACTCAAGACACAAATCTATTAAAGCCAACTTCCTCACAAGCCTATCAATTCCTTTAATATTCATTTCATGCACATGTATTCCTAATGACATTCGTTGGTTAATTGAAGCACGGGTCCGATTAACAGGTGAGTCCTCTGACTCTTTTATTTCATATCTACCTGGTTTAGGAAGAAACATCTATGCTAAGAAAAGAAAAGCTAAAAGAATGGGTGATTGCTATAAATGTACACGCATGACATGTAATACTCGTTGTCGTTCTTTAGGAATGGTGTGTCATAACAGTGAAGATAAAATTAAATTCATTAGGGATGGCTTGAGTAAGGAGTCTTTTGATTACATATCATTGACTTTTGAGACGCATCCAGTGGATATGTGCATCACGCAATTCAATGTTACATACAAAATTTCAAAAAGAAAGACAACATTCAAGTCTCGAGAATCTGACTCTAAAAAACCTTGTTTACCAATTTATAAGAAAATTGGGTGGGAAGCTTGTCCCCGACGCATAGACATCATTCAAGCCGTTACTTCTTGTAAATATTATTATCTCTTTGTATTTATCTAATAATTGTGATTTATTTTGTTATTTTCTTTTATTTTCTCTGACAGGATCCAGACTTTTTGACTTTTATGATATATTTTATTGTTTGGCTAATAATTATCATATAGCAGGTACTAGTGCTATAATTACTGCCCCTTTTTCAGGTTCTATAAATTCAACTCATCATTGCACTCTTAAAGGCATCCAGACTTGAGAAAAAAATGAATTAAAAAAATTATAAACATTTATGTGTTTTGCGGTACTAGTGTTGGTTCTAACCCGAATTCGTAGCGGCAACACATGAATTGGGTCGAGTCATAGCTGAAAGGAATATGCAGCTAGTATATAGTGATGGTAATCTTGGACTAATGGGGTACGTTTCAAAGGCCGTACAGGAAGAAGGTAGTCAAGTTCTGGGAATCATCCCAAAATCCTTGGCAGAGGCGAATCTGATAGGACCATCAAACGGAGAGGAACTTATTATACCAGGTATGTCCGAACGACTTATGGAAATGATTAATCGTGCTGATGCTTTTATTGCTTTTCCAGGTGGCTTAGGTACGATGGGGGAATTTTTACAGTACTATCATGAGTGAACCTGAACATATACTAGAGTGAAAAGTTTGTAAAATTCAGTGTTATAGTTTATTGGAGAAAACATCTAAAAAAGCAATGAAAAAAAACTATCGAAATCCGAGTAAATAAGTCTGTAAGGGTGTCTTTACACCTAGTGCCCTAAAGCCAACTGGCTTGGGAGTCACTGGCCCAAAGCTCGCTAAATGGATTGAAGATGTTGTAAGATATATATACTGTTGGGAAGCGGTCGCGAGTGCGCATTGGAAAATAAAATTATTATGCCACTTTCTTTTTGCCCAAGACCCATTTGTTTTGATTATTCTACAAGCCTAGGCATGTTACTATATATTCTAAGCATAAAACTCATAAAACATGCAAAGAACATAAACCTAAACATGTTAACTATCATAAGAACTCTAATTAAAATAAAGAGAGAAAAAAACTTAATTGAACCGTAGACTCCTCCAGTCCTCCCTCCAATCTACAAGCTTTTCTCAAACTCAGCAAACTCTTCCATGTTCCAAAGAGCCACCCAAGTGTGTGGCCTCCAAATATGCACACACCAAAGCCAAAACTCAACGGCAAGACTACGCCTTGAGTGCACAGGTATTTTACCCTTGGTGCTAGCCTAGGCAAATACCTTAAAACTTTTAACTTGAGGTTCCTCTAGTCAATTAGACTTAAGGATCCTCAAAATCAGTGGCTTACTCTTAAAACTTTAGAGTTGCTCACTTATATAAGCCCAAGATTTGAAAGTTTTGGTGCAAAAATTTGTGAAGAATTCTTTGGGTTTATATAGTGCTCCAAAGACAACAAAATTAATTAAGAATCCGTTGTGGGATAAAAGCCAATTTAATCTTAGCCTTTGGATCTTAATTTAGTGGTTTAATGAGATTATAAAACCCTAATAAGAGTTTGGGCCGAATTGGAATTCAAAACAAATAACAAAAAAAATTACTATTCACGTGGTACTATTCATGTGAATATTATTTTTTTTTAATTCCAATTCCGAAAGTGCCCCTATCGT